>BLFO01000216.1:546521-549021 GCA_014634245.1 Montipora cactus
TCGACATTGAAGTCGTCTTGTCGATCACAAAAGCTCTTGCTTTTAGTTTGACCGCTTTTGTGGGAATTCATCTCCTGTGGGAATATAACAGCTCTTTTGACCTTTTTATTTTAGAAATGCCTTGTTAAACGAATATTTTTTCGCCCAGGTGCGGTTGCGGGATTAAAATTAACGAAAACACTACCCTAGCGGAAAAATGTTTGTCGACGAGTGCCACGTGACCAGCGTGAACCAGGGTCTTCTCTCAACGACAATGGAGGCAGAGAAGAGAGACCCTGGGAACGAGGTTGCGAAAGATCAGTTGTTTAAATTCAATAGCGAACTTTACAAGCAATCGGAGGGTGTGGCTATGGGTTCTCCTCTCGGTCCTCTCATGGCTAACACCTTCATGTGTAGTCTTGAAAGAACAACTTAAGCTCCAGAACAAATTACCAACATACTACAGGCGCTATGTTGATGATACTTTAACTACCATGAAGGATGAAGTTTCTGTCTATTCTTTTATGCATGCTTTGAATGATCTCCACCCATCGATTAGCTTTACTATGGAACGATCAACTGAGAACACTCTCCCTTTCTTAGGCATGGTAATCGTTATAAGAAATCCTTAATTATTACCATGCTAGACCGAGCTTTCAAGCTATCATCTAACTTGTCATTATTTCATGAAGAGTGTAGCTGCCTCAAGACCTTATTCCTACAGTTGGCATATCCTGAACATCTTGTTCACTCTATGATCTCCAATTTCATCACATCCAAACAAACACCAGCAACTCCACGCAAATCTACACCTGACCTGCAATCAGTACGAATTGTTCTACCGTTCAAGGAACAAACATCAGCTGACTCTGTGTGCAAGCAGTTGAAAAATCTTGGTAAGCTGTTAAACATCGACTTATGCCCAGTCTTTATTTCTCGAAAAGTTGGAGAAGATCTCAAACATAAAGAAATCAAGTCCGTGTTGATCAACGAACAATCAGTAGTTTACAAATTTGAATGTGGCTGGTGTGATGCCAGCTATGTTGGTTACACGCATCGACATCTCTACCAACGGATCGCTGAGCATAAAAGATCTGGTTCGATATTCAATCACAGCAAAAGTCAACATCAATCAAGAACAATAACATCTGACATGTTTCACATTCTTAAGAAATGCTCATGCAAATTTGATTGTCTTGTGTATGAAATGTTCCTTATCAAATCCATTACATTATCATCAAATCCATTATATTATCATGTTTGATAATAATTATGATAAATTATAATCTGTCAAATCAATACTTTCTTCAGCAATGAAGTATTAGTTGGATGTGAGCAACTTCATCCATTAATCCCTGGGAGTGAGACTTAAAGATTTTACTCTGTCTAATGCCAGACGATTGTACTCGTCAATGGGGTTGAGGGGGGACGGGGAGTTCAGGAGTCAATGGGTTAAAAAAAATCCTCTGGTCAGCTAGTGGCAGCTGGCTGCTTTTAACAAGTTGCTCAAAATAGCATTTCCTGTCATTTCCAAGGCATACACTGTACAACATGCAGACTCTCCACACAAAGTAAACTCGACTTAACACCTTGAGACAAAAATATTGTTGATTACTTGACTGTTGCATTGCAAAATAATAGTAACTTGTGACGTTATACATATGATTATGTTACCTTGCACAATCTATTAAAACAACTGAGAGACAAAACAAAATGACGTTATTAAACTCAAAGAAAGTTAAGAAATTACCAGACTGAGTGCATTCTACAAGGTTAAGGGCATGTTTACGATCAAGAACACCAATGAAAAAGGTATTTTTTAAAGCAATTCAAGCACTAAGCTGAGTTGGCTGACTTGAAACCAACACAAAACCAATACATTATAATATAGGTATTTTGACCACATCCATCAGTCAACGGCTACTGCCAGTCTGGGATCAGATTTGTTGGGCTCATCACCATAAAGAAGGTCAATGAAAGGCCTTCAAAAGGGCAACAAATGAACTTGTAGTCTTTTCTACAACACGGATGTAGAGAGAGACAGTGCAGAGAGACAGCACAGATTAAACAACTGCAAGCATCTTGACCAAGGAAAAAATAATTATTGTTACGGTTCACATGACCTGGTAAAATGCAATCACATGAAAAGAAACGTTTATACAGGTACAAGGAAAACATGACTTACTTCTTAGGGACAAGTTGGAATCTCATTTTACTAAGGTTCTCGTCCTCTTGGAGGGTCGCAAGGGCAACAGGAAACATTGAGTCACTTTCATAATGGAATGGAACTCCAGCCGGAGGATCTCGTAGGAAATTTCTTTCATCAGTTGACAATGCCAAGATTTGATTTTTCATTGCATCCTCTTCATTGTAACCCACCCATGGAGGAACTGCTGCCTCTATTGATAAAATTAATACACTGTAAATTAATTGAATAAATGCACGTAAACCGAATACGGTACATGTACCAGTCACAAAATACTTAACCAATTCACAGAGAGTAATATTGCCACCACCATTA
>BLFO01000216.1:554021-566939 GCA_014634245.1 Montipora cactus
TTTGTTAGCTTGAAATCATGCTAAAAGATTGGTTTTCCAGAACAAGCAGTTGACAGTGTCACAAATGGCTTTTCAGGCCCGAAAAGTTTCGGGACTTTTGAGAATCGGGCCCCAGGCCGGTTCAGGCTAAACCAGAACATTTTTTTTGATTTCCCCTTTTTTTCAGATGATGATAATGAATATTAGCTAAAGAAAGATCAAATTATTGAACTGGTTTGAAAACTCTTAACCCTTTCAGCCCCGATAGTGCCAAATGGCACTTATAGATTTTACTCTGTCTAACGCCAGACGATTTTACTCGTCAATGGGGAACCCCTCGGGGCTTAAAGGGTTAAGCTAACAGCGTGAAAAAACTATGTCCCCGTTTAACCCTTTCAGCCCCGATAGTGCCAAATGGCACTTATAGATTTTACTCTGTCTAACGCCAGACGATTTTACTCGTCAATGGGGAACCCCTCAGGGCTTAAAGGGTTAAACAAAGAAAAAAATTGAACCACAACATATACTTGCCCCAATATTTGGGGGTGGGGGGTGGGGAGGGTCCAAGAGAAGCAAGCAAGTGAAAAAGCAACTTCAGCCAAAGCACATGGCAATGTCCTTGCAGACGAGTATCCCCAATATACAAGGCAAAACTGACTGCATTGGTTTGGTTTCAACTTTGCCTAAAATAATTATATTTATAGCCTCATGAAACATTCTGATATTTGTGAAATGAAAATTTTAGGTGGCTCCAATGGGCTATCATAAATGGGAGGATCACTTCTCTCTTTCCTCTATAACCTACACTTCATTATAATTATATTCATTTCATTCATCGAGTCCTTCACAGGAATTAATGAGGCCAACAAACTGACATTCCTCCAACCAAGTGGCTTCATACAATGGCTCTTTAAATTTCGAGCACTGATCACCCATATTAATTTGTCAGCTGACAAGAAGCTTACCCTCTCACTCCCAATATCTAAAAGTTAATTCTCCTTACTAACTACCAACCAATCCTCTTGTTGTCAGTTATGGGAATTTGATGATACCGTATATTTAAACAAAAACCCTTGGTTGATAAATTTCTTCATTCTCGTCACCTGTCTGCTTGACAATGTAATGATCTTGCAAGGAGCCACTATTAGTTTTGGTTTCACTTCTGATTGGTTGAAAAAGTGGCGCGAGAACTTTGAACCAATCATGGAGTGAAGTAATCATAAACCAAAGTAGTTCACTAATTACTTTCGAAACTCAATTGAAAATCTCTCTAATATATAAATTTAGCCAGCCTAAAAGCGGAGCTACCAGGTTGTTTTTTTTCTTACTGGCTATAAGGGTAATGAAAATAAAAGGTTTTTGAATTGTCCATGTTTTGGTGTTTCTGGTTACTTCTTAATTAAATCATTTTCTTCACTTTTTTCTTTAGAAAAATTGATTGCTCAACTAGTATCGCATGGGTTTTAAAAGAAAATGAGCAAATCCTCAGCAAAAGAACGGAAAAGGAAAAAAGACCATTTCAGAGTCAACTGTCAAAAGCTGCAAAAACCAGCGAACAGGAATCACACTAAAATTAGAAATCACACACATACTAGCTTGTGATGTGACAGATCGGCATTAGGAAATTTTTGTTAGCTCTGTTCTTCTGTCATAGGTCGTCCAGGCATCATGCGACCTTATCAAAATTAAAAATCTTCTAAAGCTATACCAAAAAGTAGCTCTAAACAAACTAAAATTAAACACTCAGCCTTAAGTCAATATCTCTCTGATGCTTTACTTGAAGAACTGCATAGCCACCTGTGTGGTCCTGATCACAACTATGTCTGTCAAACCTGGATTGAAACCGGTGAAAAATGCAGGAAAATATTTCCAAACCATGTTCCACTTGAACACGAAAAGCATTGGCTGTTAAGAGAATAGGTTACGTAGTATGGCCGTGTAGCTGCTTCGGGCCACAGAAAAGGTGCAAAAAATGTTTAGCAGTTAACCAGGCTTGTGCCTGCAATCCAATCGAAAACCAGGGCCTGGTCATTGGTCAACATTAAAAAACAGCTGACATCATGCAATGAGCTCTAAACTTGAGCCCACGATATGGTCACATGATACTGGTCAGCAGATGCCTTCTTTTGACAGGTGTCAATTGACCATAACATGGATGTCCAATGTCAAAGATGTGCACTGTAAATTGGAGTATGGTCTCGATATGGTCAGGTGATACTGGTCACATTGGCATACATGGATGGGAAGATGGACGAATGCTCACCAAAACCAGATTTTCTCGCACAGATGGGTTATTTACCATATTTTCTTACCCATGGTGCTCCGCACGCGCGCCAAAGCGGAGCTCCGCTATTAGTTTCATTTGAGTTCATTTTATAAATTACGTACTGTGATGTCCCTAGCGATTAGGGACAAATGCTGTTTTTGAGGTCCATGAGACTAATCGCAAACACTAACTGGTTTGCCTCAGCTCTACAAGCCCACCTGCTTAAATAAACTGAAAATGTTGATTTTTTAAAAAAATTATCGCATCCTTGTTTCGACTTGTTTCCTTTCAGTGTAGCTTAAATAGCTTGACTGATGGAGAGGGGGGAGTAAAATGAGCGCACCGTCGACCTCAGGTTTGTTAGTTTAATCAATGTTACGAATTATCGACGTTAAATATTGTCGCTTTATTGCAAAAGACATCTCTCTGAATAAATTAAGCTTACATGATGTTTAACTTCGGCTTGTTTCATACCCGTTCAATTATGCTTTGTGGTAACAAAGGAAAGCCAAAACTTCCTTCAAAACTTAGCGACGTTTCAAAGGTAGCAAACATAGCAAACAAATAATAAACAAATTAAAAAAAACTTACTCCCAACGTTCTTGGCCATATCCTTTGCATAGTCTATCTCCGATGTTTTACTCTTTTCCTCGACAATTTCGTCGGTGCTAGGTTTACCATCATCATTCCCGCCTTTAGTACCAAATTTCGTTTCATTTCCTCCTTCTGGAGACTTCTCACTTTTCCCTTCGCGTTTTTGGGCTTCTTCAGGTCCCAAAGAAGACCACCAACTAAACATGGCTTTATCGCAACGTTCTTTTTTTGGTACAGTACACTTGAAGATGCCGATCGTGTTAGTTACCTAAAAACCACCATTATGTTTTCGTGACGGTTTTCGTGACGTCATATTCTCAAGTGTTTTGACAAGACAGCGGCTATCTTGCAAAGACCATGCGCATTTTATGGAATGGAATGGAAAACTTATTCAAGGTAAGGCATTCATAGGCCCATAAGACGTCCCATACATTACAACTGTTGACGTTTATATATATCGTACAAAGGTCCCTTTAAGGCCAAAATCTTCCTACGGTGAGATTTTCTTCATTTTTCGCCCAGAGTTAGGTCATAAAGTACTTACTCCAAAAATGAAAAAAAAAATGGGGTCACTGACGCTTATTTCCCTTTCGTAAACGGTCGTTGCCGTTTGAAACGGTTGATGCTATTTTTTAACTCTGAATTACACTCATTAGGTCTAAGAACTCAAAAGGTTGCGGACTCTTTTTTTCCTCCAGTTTTTCTTTATAAATGTTTTTTTTCCTTTTTTGTCTTAATTTTTGTTAACATTTTTTCTTAGTTTCTTTCTTTTAATATTCTTTGAAGTGAAGTGTGTAGTCGACCGTTTTAAATGGCATCGACCGTTTCAAATGGCAACGACCGTTCTGAGAAATGGCAACGACCGTTTACGAAAGGGAAATTTGCGTCACCGACTATGGCAGTGGAAAAATGGCTTATTTCGAGAAATCGGTCATAATAGCGAGATGTAGCCTCATCCTGCTCATCCATCGAAAATCATAAAAATAAACTGTTAGAGTGAAGGTTTCCGTGCATAGGTTTTTAGGAGTGGGATTTTTAGATAATTGCACGCCGCTAGGGATGTCGTAAACAGTAGAGTTCATCCTCAACGAGCGTTTTCGTAAGCTGTATCCGATGAAACCACTACCGGGATTCATGGCAAGAGGAAAGATAACTTTAAAAAAAGGTAACTTCTTACGGTGGGAATTTTTTCATTTCATCATATTTTGTAGATAGTAAGTAAAGTAAGTGATTCATCATTTAAGAAATAGGGGGTCAGCAATGATCTAAACGAGTAAAATCGATGTGATTTTGTAAAGCTCTTGGAAAATTTGGATCAATCGTTAAAGGGATGAAAGGTTTTTACCAAAAAAAAAACTTTCTCGAGCATAGCAACGAAGTTTTAAGCAGGCGTCATCTTTATTTGGTTAGTGTTTTGTATAATATCTCTCCATTGCCATCACGTGTATCTTCTGGAGTTTGGTTTTTGTGAAATTTAATAGCTGGTTGTTTCCACGCAGGTCCGTACTATTCAAGCGGACGAGGACGAGGACGAGGACGAGAACTGTCGTCGGGGTCGCACAACAGAGCGAGGCTCCAAATTAAGTGCGCCCTCTTTACCCTCCCAACCATGATATACCACAGAAGACAGACCACAACACCGGGAACTACATGCCCTACTCTTTGCGACAAGTGTGCGGGTTCTTTTACGTCCCACAGGATTATGAACATTGAAGGGTTGTGGAACGGGACTTCCGGTTTAACGTTCCGGTTTAACGTCCTTATCCGAGAAGACTAGAGCGTCTAACCATTTGCAGATGTAATTACAAAGGCAGCACTTTCTCCTCAGTTATTTAAAGACCCTGAGTGTTGGTCCGGCCTGAGTTGAACTCACGACTTCCCGCGTGACAGCCCGGTGCTCAACCAACTGAGCCACCGGTGCGCGGTGCTCTATTTTCACTAAAGTAAAGGAAAGGAACTTCAAAAACATGCGTTCATGCTGAACTTAAGTTCGTAGTGTAATAAAAACCATAAAAAAAAGCCACATCCATCCTCCCGCTCACTTCTCTTGAACGTGTCATGATGATTCGGATATAAATGTGCTATTCTTTTAGCGGCCTGGAGTTTTTTCCCCGGCGTTTTTGTCGCCATGTTATCAGTTAACTAATGCTTGAAAAATATTTATGAAAGTCATGTAGACTAGTTCACGACTGATAAAACAACGCGAATATTATCAGTCGTGAAGTAGTCTACTTGACTTTCATAAAGCTTTTTCCATCAATTCGGACTGATTACGATCTTCTCTGATCCAACGCTGTGCAAGTCTTATCGTCCACGGTTTTTGCAAAGGTTTTAACCTCAACTTCACTAATGTTCGAAGTAATGCGTGACATATTACAGTCGCGTTTCCTGCGCAGTAACGTTGCGCACAAACAATTAGCGCGAACGTCCTTAAACCATTTCTTACCACGTTTAACTACATTAATCCCCTTTACCCACATGATCATTACCCAAATTTTATTAAATCAGTAGCTATTAAATCTTATCTATATAATTTTTGTAAGTTTTTAGTTAGGGAAATTGTTTTTATACAGGGTTAACCTCACAATTTCCCTTTTCAGGATGTTTTTATATTTGTGTTGTAACTTCCTGAATAAAATGTTATGTTATGTTATGTTATGTTACCCTAACTTACCCTCGTTCTGCTTCGGCAATCGTCATTTACTCCAAATTAGCCTCGTTCTACCACGTTAACCCTCATCTACTCTGAGTCAACCACGTTTACACTACCAACCCTAGGATTGCCACTTTATACCTCATTAACATTCGTCTACCCTAGGTTAACATCGTTCTATTGTAACATAAAGTAACAAGCCAAAGCATAAAGTTGAACACAACTCTGTATTTCAACTATCCTCCATGGCCGGCGAGCACATGCTTTTCTAGTCATGCGCACAACACTCTAGGTACCATCATAAACAAGCCATAATTGTCTAAAATAGGCGTGACGACAATATGTGGTTACCACATGCCACTTTAAATTCTGGCACCAAAGGTGTTCCATTGACAAATAGAGGTAACACCATGTGTGTCCTTCCAATGTAATGCCCCTTTCAGCATTCTCAAGAGTGTTAGCAAATCGGTCTTTCTCCAAAATGTCATCTTGTCAAGACAACAATGTTGTCAATCATTCTTACAGGTTTAAAAGTTTTGTTTGGTTTCGTTTGGTCTTGTTTCATGAAATATTGCATTAAGTCTTTCCATCTACTCAAATCTGTTATTGTGATTTATTCCATCTTATCTGCATCTGGTGTCATTTCAGTATGTTTCAGTACCACTCTTGTTTATTCTGTCGCTTTCAGGTGTCATGATCATGCACATTTCGGCTTATTGTGGTACATTCAGTTCCATTATGTTCCTGTGTTTAGTAGCAACCTTGTCTATAATTACTCAATTTCATACAGATTCTCGAGAAGGTAGGCTTGGCAGAGCTCGTCATCCATATAGAACAGAACATGGAAAAAGTCGTGCAGCCAAGTTACGTGGATCAAGCATCACATCTCGCTTTAAATTCTGGCACCAAAGGTGTTCCATTGACAAATAGCGGTAACACCGACAAAGCACTGAAAACTGTCTTTTCTTCCATTACTGTTTTCAAAGTTCAAAATGTACGTTTTGATGATCACAAGTTTCTAGTAACTATATACATACTTACCGTATGCAGTTATAGAGTCCATTCGTATTTTGGACAACTTTGAATCTTAAATCATAAATTTGCCATCTTTAATCTTAATATACATAATTTATAAATCAGTTTACAATACATGTTGGCAATAGACATTGAGGATAGAAAGTTCTTAAGTCAATAAATAGTTCCATTTGGCATGAAAAAAGAATACTGCCTATCGCAGGATTTGAAGGGCGTTCCAGATAGTTCCCCAACAGGACACCTGTCCAGGTAAAAGAATCATTTTCTCTGCACTCACTTATAAATCGCTGCACTATTTATTTCTAGTGATTGACGATGTGGAAGAAGAGTGGAGGGTTCATTAACGGAGAAAGAAAAATTGAAAATGCTGCGTTATTCATGGTAATAAGCAGAATCCTCAATAAACCCGGCTTTGCACCTGTTGGAAACGCCCCGCGCCATAGGCTGTTGCATTAAATCAAGGAGGCACCCACACTATTTGATCCGATAGTTTCAAAAACGTAATGAGAGATTGTGGGGTTTCTTAATCTTTCAAACAGTCACCAAAGGTAGATAACAAAACGTTGTATCGGTCATGAGATGGGTTCGTGGACATGTCCTTTTGAGGTTCAAGTCAAATCGAGTGGTTGCGTGGCGCAGTTAAAGCGTAGTACCTTAGTTACATAGTTTAGCGGGAGCTCATAGTTTTTGGTAACATTTTATGAAAGTTTATCGTTTTGAAACTATTTCTAGTGTCTTCACTTTGAACTGATAATTATTGTTATAAAACCTTGCATAATTGACCCTGAAACTTTATTTTGTCGTGATACCAGTGGTGTTTGTCTGTCAATCAAACTACTCACACGAATGCTCGAAATGGGATTTAAGACAATCTTTAAAAACTACTCTGCTACTATCAACTGATCACCTGGTGCACGTTGAAAATAACTACATTGCGTGTGGCACGAAATTTTTATGAGTTGTTCAAGCATTGCAAACGTCCTCCGTCACCGTCAAGTAATAGGGACTTTAGGATCTACGTCTGTTACGTCGAAGGAAACGCCACAAAACAGTAGTATGATTGGTAAAAAGAGAAAAATAATCGTGCTGCACGTGCAGCAGCTCTGTAAACCTGTAAACTTCTGTGTCAAATGCGCTACGGGCTTCACCTCTGTTGCGGGATAGCAAGGTCAGGGGCAACCAACGAATCTGTTCCTCACATTATCTGTTCCCCAGAGGAATCTTGCTGGCTGGCAAAAATACAGGTGTTTCGATGAGCTGGCTGGGAAATTTATTATTGATAGAGGTTTTGCCTGGGAATTACTGACTTTTTCTAGCATTTCAACCCGAGCTGGCTGTAGAAACTCTGAAGACTGAGGACGACTAAAAAAAAAGTATTAATAAAAAAATAAAAAGGACCCCTTCCCTCTCCCAGAGAGTAGTCACACACATACGACGGCTGCTCAGAGTGATTTCGCTTGCGGAAAAAACCTGTTTTGTCCCGGTTTTGTCAATTTTGTTTGGTCGTTTTGGATCGAGGGATTTGAAAGCGTGCGGAATTCCTGGCTGGGAAACCAGCCAATTTTATCTAGCTGGCTGGGAAATTTCTTGTGTGTCTTGCTGGGAAAAAGGAACAGATAATGTTTTCCCAGCAACACTGAAAAACACCTGAAAATAACATTTATTTTCATTAACTGGGGTATAATAATACATTTTACAACAAATTGGTCGTTGGGTGCCACTGCAAGATGTCGTTATTGACTTATTACGTCACAATAGTAGCTGTAATTACAATTATATACATGCATTCGTTCATGCATTCATCACCGCACGTATTGATTATTGTAATGGTCTGCTGCATGGTCTACCAGCCGCACATCTCAACAAGTTGCAACGTATTCAGAACATTGCTGCCCGACTTGTTTGTTCCCTTCCTCGGTTTTGTCATATAACTCCTACTTTGTTTTCCTTGCATTGGTTACCTGTCTGTTTTAGAATTGAATTTAAATTACTTCTTTTAGCGTTCAAGGCTATCCACGGGCTGGCGCACCTCAGTACATTACGGATCTAATTAACATTAAGCAACAATTCGGACGTATGATGTTACGATCTCAGTCTGAACTACAATTATTGCCACCCAGGACCATAACTAAGAAAACTTTAGGTGGTAGATCATTTATGGCATCTGCTCCTAAACTTTGGAACAGATTGCCATCAAATATAAGAGCAGTAAATGATCGTAATTGTTTTAAAACACTTCTTAAAACACATCTCTTTAGACAGGCATTCTCATGTTTGCTTTCATAGTTCGCAATATCATCTGCATAATCAAGGTCTTCCAAGACACTGGTCATCTAATCCCTCTTCTTCCACTACTAGTCACTTATTTCAAAACCCAGTGGATCCCTAAGATAAACAGAAAGGGGGAAAGAATAACCTGGCTCAGTCACTGTAAAGCATCTTGATGACATTTACCAGCTTTGATGGAATCCCGTAGTGCCTTAATATCTTCCACAGGGAATCTCGGTGAATGCTCTCAAACGCCTTCTCAAAGTCAATAAAGTTGGCATACGGGGGCGCATTCCATTCCTTACTCTGCTCTAGAACTTGCTCCAGGGTGAAGATCAGAGCACGAACGTCCAGGGTGGAAACCTGCCTGTTCCTGCCTGATGTACTCTGTCTGTAAACAAAAAGGGGGGGGGGGGGAATGAAAAGGCGTGCTACAGTGAGTTTAATGCTAATTTTTCTACGGGACGACGAGGAAAAGAGCCGTGTAAACTGCTGCAACAAGACAATGGTTGTTTTTTTGCCGCCATCTCTGCAGCGTGCGTCTTTGGTTGCCTTTTCCCGCGTTTGGCTTGCTTTGTTGGAAGAGGTGGCTAAACGGTCAAACATTTGCTCGTGCAGCAAAATGTTGGATAAAAATGATTCATCTACAATCTCGGTCACAAATGTAACACAGAGGGCAAGTTGCCTCCAAAGAGCTTTTTACTGAAGCGGCGTTATATTAAAGAACTTTCCCATCGTAAAGTTGTTGATTTTTGTGATCTTTCAACAGCAAGTCTTGTAAGAATTTTCAAAGGAAATAGTAGCACTCCCTCGTGTTTAAGACGTTCCCCAAAAAGAGGGCGTAAATTCAAGCTAAGTGAAAGACAAAGAAGGCACCTCATTTCCTGTGTCAGGCCATGGGACCTTACAAAAAAGAGACGGGATTTTTACCTGTAGAAAAAAAGACAGTGTGACGCAGTCATCTGAAAAGAGGGGTGGTGGTATCAAGTATTAGTTATCACCGTGACTCGTTTTAAGCTCTCGACTATAGCGTACAACTGTAAATGTTCTTTTGGGTGTGTAAGTGCACTCAAAGACTGGTGGGAAATGTAGAAAAAAGGTTTTTGGTTTCATCATAACTTATTGTACTTCTGTACTTAATAATCAATTGTCTTGTTGTTTAGCCTTTCAGAATGTATTGAAATCATAGCTCTGCAAAACGGAAGTTATATTTATGGATATATTCCCTTAGATAAAGGTCTGGACCCATTGACTTGAAGAAAATTGCTTGGGTAAACAATGAACATCACCATTGTGATCACGGTACACCCCTCACCGTTTCTTGTAAAAGTATTCACAGGCCCTTTAAATCTGTCTTCTTTGCCCATTTTTTTACTAGAAAATAAGCACTGGAACACAACTTGACAATAGCGAGATTTTCAAGCCATTAGCCTTTTTTTCTTCGAAATCTCAACGGTACACCATGGTGATCCTTTGTCGGTAAATTAATTACAGTCGATTGAAATCTTTCAGCTATGAAAGGATCACCGTGGTGTAGCCGTTGCAAATAAGGGTAAGAAAAACGCTGTTGTGATTTCTATTAATTCTCGTTACACATCGTAATTACCACAATAGCTTGGCACGATTAAACTTACTAGATTTTTCAAAACACAACGCCAAAATTAAGAAAAAAAGGATTGTGTTCCGACAACGGTACTCCACACTCGCGTGTAACTCGCTAAACAGGAGCAGAGTTTAGGACTGGGGATAGACTAGTTCGAAAAAACAAATGCTCCCAAACGAACGCACATCATTCCGGTCTCTCTTTCATCCATTACACCTGCACGGACAAAGGAACGTTCCTCTTTAGCGGTACGGAAGTTAGGCGTATCCCCTTTCAAGGAAAAGGCATCTATAATGATGGGTCTTGGGTGCTCGCAGGTGAACCTCATAGCCTTCCAATTGATATTAACAGCAAACCATGCCATAAGATCATATTTGCGGTACATCTGAAACAATTTAGAAATACAACTTCCGGCGCTTTTGTACCTACCCTGCGAAGGTTGTAGTGGCAGGGTTGCACAATGCGTTATAAGAATGTGTAAGAGGTCTTATAAGAAAAGTTTTGCCTCAATTAGGTCCCCTTATCTTCATCCCCTTCTTGATTGGCTGTTGAAACGCCGGAAGTGAAAATGTTATCATGATTGCGCGGAGCTCTTGCGAAGTCCTCGAGACTCATCCGCCATAAGTGTACGAACAAAGTTGCTGCCTTTTGTTCTTACAATCACGTGGACGGAGCAACTTGATTTTATTTGTATAAATGGAGATATGCCATCTGAAACATCTCATAACTTGTCCAGAATCGGGTTTGAATATCTGGAAAGAGTGAAATTAGCGATTCCGTTGTCGACCTGTGTGGCCATGTGGTTGAAAGTACTTTGGCAAAAACTTCCCTGATGTTTTGAAAGCTAAATAGCTGGTTCTTTCAAATGGCAATGAAAGCCGATGCATATTGGTTCCCTGAATGAGACAAAGGACATATATATCAACAGGAGGAGATGCTGATAAAATCGCAAGTTAAGCGAATGCCGCGATGATGAAACCTTTCCTGCTTACAGAGCAATACTAAAAATATCCTCCCGTATCACGTTTCAACCTTAAGCTCGAAAATTCAATACACAACATGATATTATAATTCACAAAGGCAGAAAATATCACAGAATCCTTTTCCAGCGAAACATTTTATTGACACAAACAACATAAGATGCACTAAAACGTCATTCCGGTTGCAATGACTTTCGACGCCATTTCTGGTTAACGAGAATAACAAACTCCCGAGGCAGAATGTATGTTTGTATTTAATTAAGTTAGCACAACAGAAAAACGCCCTTTGGCTCACACGTTCACACTTTTAATTATTTTGTAATATCCTGTCCCATTTTGAGGTCTTTTAGGGGCTGTTTACATGGAGGTAGGAAGATCCTAGCACTAGAAAGATCCTAGAAGGCGGATCATCCTAGCGCCATATGTTTTCTGTATTCAGTTTACATGTAAGAGGTCGTACTTGGCCCTAGTGCTAGGATCTTCCTACTGCTAGGATCTTTCTAGCTGTGAGCTAGGAAGATCCTAGCACCGTGTAAACTGCCTTTGCTCGGAAGTTCCTGGTACTAGGGACAAAAAAGCAAACATGGCGGCGGCCGGGTGTTCACGGTATTCAGCTGCCAAAGGTCGATTTGTCAATTTCGTCTGGCGTTGCCACAGGACGATTCTAATGATTCTTATGACCGCCGACAATATTCAGGACCAGTTTTGTTTCAAAGATACACCACCCAAACGAGAGAGACAGTGGAAAGTAACGAGCAATCGATCGATAGCAAATGTCGAAAACGCTGCGAGTCGAAGACATGCGAATTTATCCGAATACATCCGAATACATCCGAATTACGTGTTTGTTGTTCTCGCCCGCCATCTTGCTTTCATTCTCCACTTCCACCTAGACAGAAATTTCTGCATGTAAACCAAATGAAAAGTTGTTTCGCCTTCTAGGATCTTCCTAGTGCTAGGATCTTCCCTCCTCCACGTAAACAGCCCCCCACGACTTTCGACGCCATTGACGGTTTAATAATTAAACGTTCTCCTGTGTACACCAGGGAAATCTACGTATTACCCCAGCCCCCTCAAACCTAACAAAATACGCAGAGAAGACTCTATGCACAAAGACACAACTTAGCAGGGGAGTAACAGGCAAGACTTTTCCCGACACGGAAAAAAAAATTAACTAGACCCTCCGTGAGGGTACACTGGGTTGCCTGTGGTACGTGCACCGTTCCAGACAATTTTTTTCAAGTTGGGCGGTCATTAAGAAGTCATACCAGACGAGGCCCTTTGGCTCACAGGTCTTCACACGTTCGTACGACGAAACAGACCTGTCCTTGTGTAATATGTAGCTCTAACAGTGCACGATATTGTTTTGGTATTGTCTATCATTGTAGTGCCATGGTAGAAGTCTTGGGTAAATAGTCTGAGAAGACATGTGGTTACTAGCAAAGTACTGAACCCAGAAAGATTGAAGAAAATAAATGGGAAGTGAGAAACACTGGCTTCTGGGCTGACATGTTGATAAACTTCTTTTGACCACAAGTTT
>BLFO01000216.1:570612-580612 GCA_014634245.1 Montipora cactus
ATATAACTATCAATACAATGATTCTTTGTAGATTTAATGTTCGTTGCAAATTCAAACTAATAAGTAGTTTCTTCGAAACACATTTTAAGATAAAAACTAGGGAAAAAATTCTACGACGTTTCGATCTCGCTGAGATCATTTTCAAGTTTATGAAAAAAACGAATAAAACTTGGCATATAAGAAGTAAAATCACACGTAAGAATATGAAAAGCGATAAAAATGGTGAAATATGTACTAAGCGTTACAAAAAGTAAGTGATAAAAACTAAAAAAAGGCTGGATAACAATAGGACAAAAGCTTTATATTCTATATTCCTTTGTGAAGCTTTTGTCCTATTGTTCCTTAACCTCAAAAGTGTCGATGTATTTTTAAAAATATCACCAACACTTGTGCTATCAAGACCATTTGGAACATTTTCAAAGTATAGTGGACGTTTCTTTTAAACCTTTTCAGTTGTTATACACACAGCTACAACGCTTTTAAAAGTTTTGCATACTTAAATTATGTCAAAAGCCAGGTGTAAACGATATATCTGTCACACACTGTAAATTTTATATGAACGGAAGTTGGAAACAATCGCAAATGGGTTGGTATGTCTTTTCCATTTCCCCGGCAACGAAACCTTTCTCCTTCCACTGAAAATCAATAATTACAAATTTTCTCGCCATTTGAAACATTCCGTTGATTGTCCAAGAATTGAAGAAGCCAAGTAATACAGATCAGTCATTGCAAAAATCATTCGTCTGACCCGCTCGATCTGTTCCTGATTTATTCTCCAAAGCTACAAGGATTTGAACAGGGAACACAGGGGTGGGAAATGCGATTGATGACCACCAAAGTAGAGAAAGGCACAACCACAAATATCGCCCAAACAGATCACTTATGGTCACTTTTTGATACAAGTTCTTTCTCTACTATAGTTTGTTTCCTGAAGTCATGTCCAACACAATTGACATTGTCACAACCGGAGTGACGTCAATATTAATCGTTATATGCATCATCGGGAACTCTCTAGTCTGTGCTGTCATAAAGAGAAATCGCGATATGAGGTCAGTCAAGGATAAGTAATCATAAAAGCTTAACTAGAGCTCGTAATCCTTATTATCGTTTGCGAAGGGGTAATAAAGCTTTGTGGACACGAACGAATAAAAAAAAAATCGTTTAACAATTGCTTTTATAAAATAATTAGGATAGTACGCGCACTCTCATCGGTCAATAGCTGTGTTAAGATGAGAGTATGGAAACACGGCTGTGACATCACACGAATTTGGATTGGTTATGTGTTGTCAGACGCGCGTTTTGATTGGCTGTAGGAAATATGAGCGTGTATCATGAAAATCGGCTTCAATCAAGAAGTGAAAAAACAGAATTTTCCTAGTCCATTTGTCGAATTATTTTTGAGAAATATTTTATTAAAGCAATAGGGGATTTTTTTCGTTAAACAGTGGTGTACAGAAAAGAAGTGTAAATGGGCAGCAGGCGAAAACCCAGTTCATAACACATGTTTAAAAACAAGGTTGCCTAAGACCAATTGCATAGTTTTTTGTTAATCAAGAACAACGTCAGCGTAAGACTATGTGTTTGCACCATTGAGAAGGCATGAAATCACTACTGTCTTGTCTGCAAATTTTACAGAATGCTATAGTAAAAAAATGCCAATTTCTCATAATCATACCACCAATAACGATTTGAATTATTAACTAACATATTTACATGGAAGATGGATCCTTTTATTTCATAGGACTCCTATTAATTATCTGCTTGTTAACGTGGCAGTAGCAGACATCTGTTATTCGACATTTCATGTATCAGAGCTGATTTTTCGACACATTCCCACCAAACCAGAGGGCATGTCTGGGAAAGCATTTTGTTTCCTACGAGTTTCTCCAATACAGTGGATCGGTGCTGCTTGTTCCGCCTCGACTCTAGTGGTGATCGCCGTGGAACGCTACTTTGTTGTAACAAATCTCCATGGTAACCAAAGAAAGCTGTCAAAGGAAACACTTAGGGTATGTCTCTGAAGGACTGGAATGTAATGAGAAGTGGTGCGTGGGCAGAGCTACTACTAGCGAACTCACACCGAAATTTGTTTACTTACTTAGATTCAATTTCACTGAACCGCGTTGCCAACTGAACCGTTAATTATAAAAGACTACCTCACAAAGCTGCTTGACTTTCCTGACACTGAATAGACCAACCAAATTCATTTTTCGTTAAAAAAAACTTATCGAAATATAAACGAATGCAACAATCACTGTTCTCAGTCTAACTTTGTAGCCAATAATTTCACGGTTCCTCTGACGGACAACGAAAAACATTTCGTATTTTTGGTTAAAGATTCGTTGACAATGCTTAACACTTAACTATCAAATTCTCCTGTCAGCGGGATAATACGCCGCCATGAATGTGCTTTTATCGATAAACCTGGAAATTGCACACAAAGCGTACAAATGTCTTGCGTCAAGGGTGCACTTTGTCTTGTATCAAGGGTAGTCGCATACGAGAGAGTTGACTGTGCCCATCATAGAGCGCAAATGACAATGTTCTTACCTTCATAAAAAAACATTTGAAATTTTCTTTGATTTATATTTTTCAGGTCATATCTCCATGTATTACCACATGCATGGAAAGTCCCCAAAAGTTTCCAAGCAATTTTTTTAAAAGATAAATTAAGCTTAGCAAAAACGATCGTTAACAAATCATCTTTGTCTGACGTTTTAATCAGGCCCTAAATAGCTCTTGCATCAGTAATGAATCATGACCAAACGTAGATACAGTGTACATACGAGCTGAAATGATCAGCGTCTTGGTGACCTGCGATCCATCATTTCCCAAATACTATATCGCTCAGTGAGTGAAACCATAGAAGGGATCCACAGTTAGGAGAGCTGGATGATAAACTTTTTGGTGTTGATGTTCATATGAAACGCCTCGAGATGTGGTTGGTATTGTATCATCTTGGACTCGAGAGTGCGATGACTGGACCAAGTCGGCGAGTTACGCAACCTTAACTGACTCACTGATTAGCTTAAGTCGAAGAATCTAAAAAATATATGCAATCGCAGGAATTTGCTAATTGTATAAGAGGTTCGTAATACAATGCTTTACGATTAGCACGAACAGAAATTTCCACGTCGAAATACTCGCAGAATGACTGAAGCTGACTGAGTTTTTGCTTTTCCAGAACCTTGGCTAATCTACCCTGGGCGGAGAGATCTCGAAAATTGAAATCATCATATACAAGAAGATACCTGAGGCCAATCTCTTGTTCAGCCACCCCGACTGGTTGCTCCATGTAATCCTCTTTCTCCAGCGCTTCGTCTTCACCCTCCTCTTCGCTAACTGGAAGTCCCTTTTGCTGAAAAGACAGCCGAGAAAAGTATCCTCTGACAGTCTGTACCTCAACCCACTCTGAAACTGGGAAAGTTTTCTGTATTTGCTCAACCACGTCTGCTGACATAGCTTTTTGGTGAAGATCCTTAGTTAGCTCCCTTGTTGAATAAGTTTGTCAAAAATTCTTTGACGCCCGAAGATATTCTCACCGCAGCTTTCTGCTTCTTTAAGGCCCACCCTTTGCTCAGTCGTAAGTTCGCCAAAGGAACAAAATCTGTCCTGCCAATTTTCTGGCCAGCAACTTTTACTAATGTCGTTACTGAGCTGCCCACTGCCTACGTTCGTTGTCGTATATGGTCTCCTTCTCTGGAGTCATAATATGATGACCTGTGTTCATGTGCTCATCTGCCTCTTCGATTGTCTGAAGCTGGCAATACAAGCAGGTTAAAGGCAGCTAAAAGTATTGACAGACTCAGTGACATCGTGTTTTTCCTTTGCCTGGCATTTCTTTTGTTTAACACGCGGTATCTTTTTCGTCCAATCCCCAATCCTTTCTGCATGTTCATTCCAAGACCCTCTATATCCATGCCCTCCCCAACATTGCAAGCTTGCCAGACGCCCCATGCTTTTAGACGTCAGAGAGATATTATTGTATTTCGTTATCCCCGGAATCTGGTCATTAGCAGCGCCTGCTGACATCGCTGATTGATCAATCTTGTATTCCGCAACGCTCGTTCCTGCAGTTCCTGGTGGGGACTCCAAGCCTTTCTTTATGTCTTTCGCACTTTCCACGTTGTGATTTTCAACATATAATGTCGAAGGCGCTGTTTGCAAAGGGAGATCTTTCTTTCACATAAGTCCTTACCCGACTGAGGGTCAGAGAAATCATAGCGGATTACTTCGACTTCTGATCGAAGGGTGTCTCGGGTCCATGTTACACCCGCACCGTGTCCACCTAGATTCTCAACGATTGAGGCTATCGTCTCGAATGCCTCTTCGCCAGTGGTTGAAGTATTGTCCAACCCCTGCAAGGACGTTTGCTTTGACACACTACAAATTAAACCTCTAGCAGACGGAAACAGGTACGCTCCTTTAGAAGCTCCACACCATGTTTACGACACTCTTCGTGGTAAAGGGAGATGATTTTCGACGCAGTCATTGCACGAACCATTGAAGGGATGGTGATTCTCTCACCTGAAGAAAGTTTCAACATTTCTGTTTCAAAGGCTACGTCTTGGAGGAATGTGGATCTGGAAAAGAACTCTAAAGATCCCTAACTTTCTCCATATTCAACCTGCATCGGAAAATCTCATTTCTTGTCTTTGGTTCTCCGCGTCCATGTTATGACGCGTCCTTTCTAGCATTCTTTACTTGGCGTAATGAGATTCCTGGGAGAAGCTGCTGGAGTTCCAACTGAGAGAACCTGCCACTTACAATATTATGAGTGATAATATCTGAGTTTTTGTTAACTGATTTGAACATTCATCGTACGTCACCAAAATTGCTTCGAGTCCCACATCGATTGTGATGTTGTTAATTTTGTGTTCAACACCTCTATTTACACACTAAAATAACTAATTATAAGCAATTAAAAAATGTATCCAAATAATTTTTGTAACCAAGATTGTTATCCGTGAAATAAGGCATTTTCTCGCTTAAAATGTCAACTTCATCGAAAAGCTTCGATGCAGCATGTTTGCAAAGATTTTTCTTCGACGAAACCAGCAAATATAGGAAAACAGTAGAGTTTCATGTTCGAATTGAATATAAACAAACAGAGCGAGCAGAAGAAAAACAGCCTTCAAGTTATTCTTATCGTCGTTTTTGGTTCACGAGATTTCTGCCATAAAATAACTGTACTTTTGCATTTCAAAGTTAAGATTTTAGTCAACCCTTTTGCCCTTTCTATGAACAATTTTTTGAATGTTAGTTTCTCTTTGCAAGAACCAAGTAAATTACCAGGGAAATCTTGGTCACAAACAAAAAATTTGAGATGAAAATATCGTGGTCTCTGTTCAATAAAAAGAGTCTACTTGGATCGCGATAAAAGCCATTTGTGCACGTGTATGATTGCCAACTAACATTTTGAATCGCCTGTAGCTTTGATATGACCAGGTCTTCTCTTGCCGCGGACGCACGTGACCCCTTGTACTTTTTCTTCAGCCATTCAGGCATGTCTATCTCGCAGGAAACATTCCTTTTTCGTGCGCAGCCCATGACGTGGCACCGTATTGATCACTTACCCCTCCAAAGGAACAAAGTGCCATCGTGAAATTACCCTCGCATTTCTTACACCTGACAAAACATACCCGCGAAACGGAAGAAGAATGGGAACTCGGTCCAGTCCCCACTCTCTCCTATGTCCAAAATGGCGGGCCAGTTGATACATCATCTAAATGCAAGGCCTCGTTTGGTTATTGTATTTGCAACACAAAAGCTTTTTGATTTACTATCCAGCTCTCCTAACTGTGCATTCCTTTTGATGGATGGTTTCATTTACTCCGCTCTAAAGGACTCTGAAATGACGGGTCACATCGACACTGCTATAAACTGCAGCTCGTATGTTTGTATAAATATATCCATGTATGCATGGTCATGCTCCTTTACTGGTGGGTATTTACAAGAACTATGTAGGCTGTTAACAGACATAGATTATATGCTAACGAACGTTTTTGTTAAGCTAACTTTATCTTGTAATCATCTAAAAAATCAGGCCTGACAAAATATGGAGATTTTCCATGCTTGGAGCAACGGAGAAGAATTATGACTTGAAACACAGGCGCCGATACAAATTTTCCACCATTCTCATGTGGGACTTCAATTCATGTCGTCAGCCTATCGCTATTTCGTTGCTCCGTAACTTTTTCACAGTGTTTTATATTCAGTCCGCATTTTATACCCGGTCCGCAGTCCGGTTTTCAAACCTGGTCCACCTTTTATACCCGGTCCGCAGTCCGAGTCCACAGTTCTTCATTTTTACTGACCAAATTTAGAATATGTCGTGTGAAAAAAGATGGCAACAACAGGAAGAAGTGGAGGGAAGTTTGTCTCGCTAAATTGTTATTAAAATTCACCATTCTACAATTTAAAGAATCCTTAAGGCTTGCTACCTTATACATCTTGTATTTAAACATTAAAAAAAAGACCATTCCGTGGGCCATTTTGCTCTAAAGTGGAGTAATGTGGTTAGAAATCGCTGGCCCGGCTAACCGGGCTGTCCCGGTGAAGGCGATTACCTGAAAAAATCTCAGCCCAGTTAGCCGGGATCTGGCATCGTAATGCCGGGATTTCGGCTAATCGGGCTGAGATTTTTCCATGTAATTGCAAACTTGATTCTTGGTGTGTTTCTCAGACGTGCCGGGATCTCGGCTAAACGAACCAGCCCGCCTAACAGGGCCAGCCCGGCTCATGTCATTGGCGCCTTAGATCTGCTTAGGAGTAACTCTTCAAAATTAGCATTTGAATTAAACTTAATTGTACGTCAGTTTTCAAGTGGGTCTTCGCTTTTGAGGTCTTCGTTTTCGATACTACCGTGTTTGTTGTGCTAATCAAATGCCTTTTAAGAGCAATTGTAAGGTAAGAGTCACAGTATTTCTGAACAAAGAAACTGATTTGGCTTTAACAATTCATTTCACTCACCAAATACAGAATAAGGGCTTTATGTCAACAATTTGGTTTGTTTATGGCATGGAGTGTTTGTGGCAAAAATTCAACAAACCTTGATAAGCCAAATTTTTCTCAACTGATTTTGATAATTGGGTCACTAAAGTAAATAATGGTTTAGGTACAGAAGTTATGCAAGAAGGCAGGTAGATACACTGATTTTTTGAAAAATGGCAATTTTTGGTTGTAATTTTGACATCAATTTTTGCCAAAGTCTAGCCCCAGGCTCGCCTCTGTCCAATACCTTGAGAAAAACGTTACGTGCATAAAATGAAAACTCTATTATAGTAGAGTTCATGGTCAAATTCATTTGGCAGCACAATTTACCAATTGGGTTTTGTGGCACGTTAAAAATGTCCCTGAAAGACTGAATTTTTGGTGCTCAAAGGGCAAAAAATGAGACCCCCCTGAAACTCCAAAACTAAAAGTCAGAGAAGTGAGACAAATTGGCTTTTGAAATATCTCATGGCAACCAACTTTTGTGCCAAGTTTCAGCCAAATCGGTTGACAACATTTTTTGGCCCCTGGAACACTTTCTCAGACAATGACACTTAAGGTGGCTCAAACCAGTTTCAACACTTGAAAGGATTGACACTACAACACTTCATCGCTTAATTAACGGCAAATGAATGTTATGGTACCATATGAAAAAGATTCGGTCATTTTTGTGACGTAAAATGTTACCATGGTTTTCGACGAAAGCCCTGCAAGAACACCCCATATTTTGGCTTAAGCTGCTTATGTCTAAAAAATGAACTCGGTGAAACCAATTAGTTATTTGTGAAATGTAATCAGCTTGCCAGAATAAAAACATCCTGCAAAGTGTCAAAAATTATGTGGTGTGGATCCAGAGCCACCTTAAATAATTGAAATTTTAAGGTAGCTCTAAATCCACTCCACAGAGTTTTTTAAACTTTGCAGAGAGTTTTATCTTGGCCTGCTGATTATTTTTGTGCAATACAAAATTGGGGTCATTTTTCAGATATGAGCAACTAAAGCCAAGATGTAGGGTCTTTTTGCAAGGCTTTCCTGTTGTCATGGTAACTTGTTACGTCAAAAAATGACTGCATCTTGTTCAGCAATAATTGGTGTTTCACATGGTACCATAACATTGCTGTTGTGTGATGAAGTGTCAATCCTTCTAATAACAAGGTCTCTTGAAAGTGTTGAAACTGGCTTGAGCCACCTTAATTCGTTGTAACAAGAGAAAATGAGCGGACAGAGAGGGAGGCTCCCGGTCCAGCCCTTGGGATATGTCATGACCACGAAAGTTATTTTTAGACGAGCGGAAGTATTTGTTCTAGCGGATGACTGCCTTCCGAGACGTCCGCATGCAGGCCAACCTCGGTCTGATGTTTGACAGAAAGGCTTCCGTTCGCCTAAAAATAACTTTCGTGGACATGACATATCCCGGCCGACGCTCTGAGCCTCCTTCTCTGTCCCCTCATTTTCTCTTGGTTCTAATTAGTTCGTGTCAGGGGAAGCTCGACGTTTAGGAGATAGATTTCTAGCCATGGAAACTGTTATTAATTGTAAAATCTCCCATAACTTTAGCTGGATAGGAGCGGCTTCAGTAATGAAGTTACAGCTCGTGAAAAAAAGTCATGAGATTTGATCTTAAACAAAGAACAAACAATATATCTCATTTTAAGACGAAAACTAAACACATTACTCTCTAGCACATCATGAATAACTGAACCTGACTCACTTTAAACATTTATCTTTTTCAAGGTGATCATTTCCAGTTGTTGGATCTTCTCAATCGTTCTTACACTCCCGGCTTTTTTTGTGACAAATCATAAGCCGGACACCAACAATTGCTTGCCTCAAAAACAGTGGATTTACCAACTTGGGATTGTGTCATGGTCTGTTTTTTTTCTTTCCTCCGCTTTGGTAATGGCTACCTTGTACTCCAGAGTGATTTATTTTTTGTGGTTTAAACATCCTGCAGCTGGTGGCCTCGTCCTTCCTCCTGACCAACAGGTAAAAGGCGCCAGTCAGTACTGTCAACGTGCCCTGGCAAATTAAGGGGATAGTTTCTAAAGAAACTGTGGTGGTGCGTCGGTGGGGAGGTAGTGTAGATGTAGGGAAAACCCTAACCACTCCAAAAAACACATGGCTAGCTGCGGCCTTTCCCTTCATCTAGGTACGACGGAGAGCCGCAAGAATCTGGAACAAAAATTCATCTTCCAAATCGGCACCCTTAATCCTCACGGTATTAACGAACGCTTTTCATTTAAATAATATATTCCTATTTTTCACATGGCCATGTTACCACCAATAGTGTAGCTCCTACTCTACCATAAAAACTACACATAACCCACAATTCCTCGATTCGTTCTGACGAAGGCCTAACGCTAACTTTGTTGATAAAACCAAATTTTTGCATAAATCATTTATGTATTGGTTTGAGTCATGTAGCAGCTCTCGTAACGTATAATGTGATTGGCTCGCTACCCTAGCCAAAAATAAAAGACTAAACAATTGAAACAACGACTTAGACTTAAAAACAATAGAAGCTGCTTACATTACCAAACAATAGCAGCTTACGAGAGCTGCTACACTACTGATTGGTTTAACTAAAATAAGTATGTGACTCTGCGTTGCAGTTTTAATCAAATTCTCCGACAGATAACCCTTGCGTTTTTTACTTGCTCTCGAAATCGTGCGGGTTAATTTTCTTGAATTTGCTGGCTCGAGAATGACGCTGTTTTAGTGGACATCGCCTCCTTTGCGAAAACATCTCAACAGGGCAGGTACAAAACACAGGTCACAAGTCACAATGACCTGTGACTTGTGACCTGATAACGTTCCAAATACGCACACCAGGGACACGTTGTTTTCCGGAAATAGAATAGATACAGTGTGTCTAAGGCAAAAATCTGATTTTTTGTTCTTAACTGATATCTTTGTGTCTTAACAGGCCTTTTTGAAGGTAAGGAAGCGAATCACACTTATGGTTATGACAGTCACCGCCATGTTTACCTTGGTTTGGTATTCTGAC
>BLFO01000216.1:585612-602225 GCA_014634245.1 Montipora cactus
AAATATGTTACTCTCGAGCGACCGTCCTGGAAACTTTCTTCTGCTCTTTCTAATATGTTTTTGGTCACCCATCCAGACACTAACCCCGGTGAACAGGATTAACTTCACGGTGAACTTCGGTATAACAAAGCTGTCAGATGCTCAGAGGGCACGCTTAAACTTGTGGTGAAAAGAAGTTTATCAACATGTCAGCCCAGAAGCCAATGTTTCTCACTTCCCATTTATTTTCTTCAATCTTTCTAGGTTCATTACTTTGCTAGTAACCACATGTCTTCTCAGGCTATTTACCCAAGACTTCTACCATGGCACTACAATGATAGACAATACCAAAACAATATCGTGCACTGTTAGAGCTACATATTACGCAAGGACAGATCTGTTTCGTCGTACGAACGTGTGAGGACCTGTGAGCCAAAGGGCCTCTGCTGGTATGACTTCTGGGTGACCCCTTAAATGGTCTTAATGACCCCCCAACTTGAAAAAAAATTTGTCTGGAACGGTGCACGTACCACAGGCAACCCAGTGTACCCTCACGGAGGGTCTAGTTCTACTGTGTCCACCAGAGAAATCTACCCATTTCCACTACCCTCTCTATCCTAAGAAAATACGAGCGGAAGGCTCTTTGCACAAAGATACCACTTAGCAGGGGAGTGACAGGCAAGACTTTTACCGACACGGAAAAAAAAATCCCACCCACTTTCCGACTGGGATTGCCATACTGGCAACCCAGTAATAACACGTCAATGTTGTTTTTTGAAAGAATGATGTGTTGCAATGACATGAAGTCCGATCTAATGAAATGAAGTATGTAATCCAATAGGATTACGTATGATCCAATAAAATGAAGTCCGATCCAATGACATGAAGTATATGATCCGATAGAATGACGTACGATTCAATGGCATGAGGTCCAATCCAATGACATATGAACAATATTGTCCGATAGAATGACGTTTGATTCAATGGCATGGCGTTAATGGTCCAATGGCATGAAACTCGATTCAATGACATTTTTGTCCCAATTCCCCCTCCATAGTGCCCTCTGAGCATCTGACAGCTTTGTGATACCAAATTTCACTGAAGTTAAATCCCTATCAAGCGGGGTTAGTATCTGGATGGGAGACCAAAACAATGTACCCCTCATAAAACAGAAGCATCGGACCAAAAATACTATTAACGCTAACAAATCCGAACTCAGCAAGGTACAGATTTTGTTAGCTTGCTTTATGCAACACAAGAACATCATTCTAAAACCTTATTCTACGCAAAAAGTAGGTTCTGGAGGTAATTTTGAGAGTGGAAATCAAGGTTACGCGGCAGACGGCAAATACAAACTCACGATTAAATTAAGTTAACACACCAGAAAGACGCTAACCTCATTTTGACAAGAAAATGCTTTACTATTGCCACAAAAACTATCCAGTTAAGCTCGCATATCATAACACATGATGAATTCATAAAGGTCACCTTTTCCAGCGAACAATGTTTTGAAACAAACAACATATTTGCTATTAGAGGCAAAAACCCCTCCCTATTTCATTACGTGCGTGAAGAGAGAAAACTCAATCGTGTCAAATATGCGCAATATTACAACAAACTAAAATTTCAGGATCAAACCGTTTCCATGAAGAACCTTTTCCTTGAATAATGACGCACAAATAATTCTTGGCTGTCACATTTCCAATTTTTTTTTTACCTGAAGACTGTGCAGAGTTGATCACAGATCCACTTAAGGTGTTCGATTCGTTCTCTGTCTTTGTTGAACCCATAATTTACCAGAGAATTTTCCATTTGGTTTCAGTGTTCTACATAACAGCACACTTGGTAAAATCTCAACCTCGTTCCCAGAGTCTACTCCGCTTTCAAGATGGCGGGGCGGAGTAGACCCCGCCATCTTTAAAGCGGATTAGACCCTGGGAACGAGGTTGGTAAAATCTTTGAAATGCAGCTCACTTTGATTTCGGCTCGACGGGCAACAGATTGTTGTTGAAGTCCATTACTCGTCGCTTTTAAGATTCCACCGCCTATCTCGTTCAGTATCCAAATGACTTGCCATTATTGAGCTTCATAATTAAGGGTATATTTTGTTCAAAGATCCACTAAAACGCCATTCGCGTTACATGACTTTCGACGCCATTGCCGGTTAAGTTTATCATTCTACTGTGTCCACCAGAGAAATCTACGCATTTCCACTATAGCAGCTGATCGTACGATGTATTCGATTTAGCATGGTCTATATAATAATAAGGCAGTCATGCATGAGAAGACACAGGATTGGAAATCATTGTAAGTTACTCGTAAAGAAAGGTGAAATGCCGTGTTCGTCTCGTGATTTGATTGAGAAGCTGTGTAAATATTACATCATTCATATCATCCTTCAAGCTAGTTCTGTTCCGGGACTCCCTCTTACCCCGCCCTGAAAATGGACCTGGAACCCAGGCGGGAAAAGAGAGAGTCCTGTATTACTTGCAGGCGCATGCTCGGAATGACGCCATTTTTTTCCCCCAAAACTGGGGGAAAAACCATATTTGGAAAGAGATTCCTAATTTGGGCATAGTTTATTTGGAGTGTTTTTATACTGAAAACATGGCGGATAATGTGAAAGTAAATTTATGATGCCACGTTTCCGGAGGCATTTTATTTCGCATTTGAGAAATGGCAGTTTCACTTTGTGCCCAAGGCGGAAAAACTAAGCTATCCATGCAGTCGTTATCGTTAATGATGTTTTTGTTAAAGAAGCAACAGGAGTTGGCAAGTCTTTTTGTTACGTTGAAGTTCCTTGTGTTTGTGATTTTCTTCGATCCGAATCCGATGTTAGTTCTAAATCAGTCCTTCTAATCGTGAGTCCCTTAAAAGCACTTATGGAAGATCAGATTTATGACATACGAAAGTGTGAACCTTCATGGTGAATTCCCAACTGAACATGATTTTGGCGCAGAAAAATATCAAATTTTGATATGCGCTCCCGAGAGTCTTTATGAAGAATCCGTGCGAGAACAGCTGCTGAAATTGCAAAAAAAAAAAAAAAAAAAAAATCGTACGCATGGCTGTTAATGAGGCCCACTGTGTGTTACAGCTGTAAGTATAAAACTGTTGGTTGTGGATGTGAATCGCTCAGCAATGACTAATAAGTCTCCTGCTGGAACTCTTGTTTATTGATCATTACTTCTTTCTAGTTATATGATGACCGCACTGATCCAGTGTATTGAAATTTGAGGTGCACAGTAATTATTGAAACTGTGATTCCATATTGTCTCAGGAGTTTAGTTTGGATACCCTATGTAATTATCTAAAACAATTAGAAAAAAATTGAAACGAAATTGAATCACGACCTGGACTTGTTGTTGTTGTTGTTGATAACGTAACTGTTCCTAATTTATACATATATATGCACAGTCAAACATCAATTATCCGCACGTTGATTGTCAGGATTTTTTGTTTTGTCAAAATTTGTTCGTGAATATTAATGAATGAGGATGTTCAAGGCGATTTTCCTTCCACTAAAACCTTCAAAAATGCTACTTAAAAGCATTTTTCCTTCTGAAATGCATTGTTAGGGATGTAGTCAACATGTTTACAAACATTACTGATGATACCTCCAAAAAATACATCAGTCAGTTTTGCAGTCCTCAGAGTAGACTGAGAGTGGTCATTGCCACAGTAGCTTTTGGGATGGACATAAACTGCCCTGATGTCTCCCAAGTCATTAGATCTCCTTGCAGCCTTTCAAATTATGCTCAGGAATCTGGCAGGTGGGGGAGGGATGGGACACAAGCAGTAGCCAAATTATATTACTCAAACAAAGAGTTTGGGATCTGTTCTTCCAAGTTTAACAGGAAGACAACAAAGTACCAATCTGAAATCTGTGATCTTTTGAAAAAATAAATTGTGGAGAACTGTGAGACTGTTTTCACCACAGAAGATGTTCTCCAGAAAACAGATGTTTTAGACCCTATTTGGCTCAGAATATCATTGACATTGTGGAAATGGAAGCAAACCCTGACATCCTGGTCTAAAAGTTAAAAAGTCCAACAGTGAAATTGTCTAGTCTGTTGATAAAACTCAACCTTCATAATCCAAAAATGCATCTTGGGTAGATGTAAGTGAAGTAGCTGTGAAACATTGAAAAAAAAAAACATGAGGCTTTGTTTATATGACCTGGTTCCAAGTCAGGATGTTGAAACCCTGTTTTTCACAAAGGGTCATGTTCACCCAAAAGACCTTGTGCACTGAGGCTAGTTTCCCACAGTGGGAACATCTCTTAAAGGAATTTGTGAAAGCCTGATGGCACATCCAACCAATAAAGATGTTGTATTAATTTTTCAATGGTAGAGCCATTTCAGACGAACGCGAGCACAAAGTATTTCAAGTGAACATGTCCAATTAATATCACTACCTACCCTCAAAGACCTTCTTTTCAACAATAACAGTCACTCCTCATCAGAATCAGATTGATCAGAATCAATTTCTGGCCCACCATACAAATATTGACCATTGGAAATTTTTTTGACCAATTTTGTTATCCACCTCTTCAATTCTCCCATGTCAAGACACTCCAAGAGTTTTTGAGGGTGGTTAGGAAATGTAGAGTGACATCGTCTTGGAATTTTACTAAACACATCTCGCTGGGACAATTCCCTAAACATGATTTCAACATCATCAGCAGAGCTCATTGTGCTGTGTCCTTTAGATTGGGGAGTGACACCTAAGACTCTGTCAATATTGGTTAAAATAGTTTGTCCCTTTGATTGTGAATGACAATATCTCAGTGCACTTGTTTCATTTAGATTTTTTTGAAGCCTTGCAAAGTGCATGGTCTTTAATATCTCGAATCTCGTGCCCGACCCTCTTATCTATTATTTTTTTTTTTTAATAATTTATTTATTTACACTACTTACAACACTGTTACATCTACGTACACAATTTACAACAATTACACAATTTACAACTACTAAAATCCATTATATTACCATCAAAACTATTTAACAATTGAATTGCTTACGCACTACTTACAATACAATGCACTTACAATTACAGGTGCTACTTACAATAATACAATTGCAATACTTACTCTACAAAACAATATGATTACTTTTAAAACTTTTTTCTTTTTAATTATTTCTTAAATAACAACATTTACTTACACCGGAATACAATAATACAATACATTACATAACATACATGTATTCAGTAAGCTATAAACAAAAAAAAAAGAAGAAAGTCATTACTACGATTTCTCAGCTAAATTATTAATCTAATCCGTGCATGCATGGCTTCCTTTAAAATCGTTTATATTAAACATGTTTTAATTTAATTTAATTTGTTTATTTGGTTGAGGTTTAAGATTTAAAAGGTACTAAAGAAGATAGAAAACTAGGAAATCTTTCTATTTTTGGCAGTACTTCCTTTGCTTTGCAGGACCATATGTAATATCTGGCAACAAGGAAGTAAAAATATTGCTTTATGTTAGATAGCGTGTCAGATCTCAGGCGAATTATTATATCGGGAGTGAAAATGTTGGATTTTAGTTTTATTTGATTTTCGGCCAATCATTTTGTAAAGCCCCGCCAAAAACAAGACGTTTCGCTACACGACCAAAATAAATGAAAAGAGACTCTTTTTCCGTTCTACAAAAGGTACAAATATCGTTTTCTCTAATGCCTATTTTATTTAGAAAATCATTTGTCACTAAACGCCTATCAAGTAGTTTAAATTGAAAAATAATTAATTTGGTAGATTTAGTGCTGCAGAAAGGGAGTTTGTAAGCCATCTCCCAGTCAATTGTTTTTTGGCTTTTCCTAGGGCTGCTCTGTTTAGCGCTGATCAGCTTTTCGTAAGTCAATCTATTGGATTTAGGAGCTTTTATGAAGTTTTCTACAAAAGTGCTGAAATTTCTGTTTTTTTCATTTTTGTCTTCTATGGCATTCCTTAACAATCTTATGCACGATACCACCCCGTGATAAACAAGAAAATTTGTTTTGACGTCGAAACGTTCCTTGAATTCAGTGAAAGATAGCAGGTTATCTGTGTCTTTCATTAAATGCCTGACGTTTTGTATTCCTTTGGAAGACCATGATTTGTAGTAAATAGGTCTATTTCCAATTCTCACAAGTGAATTTTGCCACAGAGGTAAAGAGAGCATATTTTCGGTGGAAGTTATGTTATCGTCATAACTGATTTCTGATCAGATTTTTAGAATTTCTGTTGTAAAGGGGTCTGATATATGTATGAACTTTGCCAAATCACTTTTGTTGAGGTTACCGTTAAAGATAACAGCCCCGCCAAAATCGTGTAATTCAGAATCAAAGAACAATTTCCATTTACCACTATTATCGTTGTCCAAATATTTTTTGACCCATGTTGATTTGAGCGCTTTATTAAAAGATTTAATGTCGATCATCCTTAAACCTCCATTTTTATAGTCACTGATCGTAACATCTCGCTTAATTTTGTCCCCCCTTCCACTCCAAAGAAAGCTGTAGAACATGTTGTTAATCACATCTAAAGCGGCATAGTTCGTTGGCAACGGTGATAGAATATAAACAAGCTGAGAAGCGATTAAACTTTTTAATACGACGATTTTCCCTAACAGGCTTAGACGACGGTATTCCCAGCAGCTTAAGCAGTTTCTAACCTTTCTTAATTTTATCGTTGTAATTTGCTTTCATGCTAACCACGGGATCGGTCGAAATCCAGGCACCTAAGGCCTTAAGTTTGTCTGTAACCCATTTTAAATCTTTTTCGGGACATAATTTATCCTGACGCCCAGCGCTACAACAAGTTGCAAAATTGTTGAGACACTTTCATTAAAAAACACCTTTTCTAACTTCCAATACTCGGCTTATGTAGACTTTAAACCTTTCCCACTTCCTCTCCCCTCTCCCCCTTTCAATGTTGACTGCTTAAGTTCCCAACATTTTTTGTCTTGCTGGCAACACTGATAAGGGGGAGAGGGGGGCTGCAGTGTGAGAGATAATAGGGAAATTAATAACGCCCCAAGAAGGTGAAGTGTCTCCACTATTTTTGCAACTTGTTGTAGCTCCAATCCAGAGGACTTCTGTTTTCTTGTTATTAAGCCGCAAGCCAGATATCACACCGAAAAGATCTAGGTCAAGTAAGGCAGATGTAAAGGACTTTTTTGAACCGTCTAAAATCATGGTCGTATCGTCAACATATTGACTAATCTTGATTTCATTTCCACACACAGTGATCCCTTTTATATCTTTGTTTTCTCGTATTTTGTTGGCTAATATTTCTGCACAAAGAATGAAAATATAAGGGGAAAGAGGGCAACCTTGCCTGACTCCTCTTTCGGGAATGAAGTAATTGCTTGCCCATCCGTTATTAAGGACGCAGCTTTCTATGTTACAGTAGCACAATTTGATCCAGCTTATTAATGACGATCCGAAATTAAAAGAACCTAGCGTTTTCCATATAAAAGACCATTCAACTGTGTCAAACGCTTTTTCGAAATCTAAAAACAGTAACAGTCCGGGAATATTATGAGCAGCAGTGTGATTTATTAAGCCATCAATTAATCTTATGTTTTCACCAATAAATCTTCCTTTAAGAAAAGCGGTTTGGTCACTATTTATTATTTTTGGAAGTACATTTTGGAGTCGATTTGCAATTGCCTTAGCCGCTTTATAGTCGGAGTTCAGTAAAGTAATTGGTCGCCAGTTTTTAACAAAGTAGGGTTCTGAATCTTTTTTTTGGGTATGAGCTTAATTATCCCACGTCTTTGACTTATTGATAATTTTCCTTCAGCATAAGCGAAATTGATTGCATTTAAAAGACAGTCAGAGATTCCATTCCAGAAAACCTTATAAAAAATTCTATAGGCAAACCACCCGAGCCTGGCGTTTTTCCGGGTTTCATACTTTTTAGAGCTTGTAAGCACTCTGCTTTGGTTAACATGCCCTCGCATTTTTCTTTTTCCTCAAGGTTCAATGATCTTGAAGCAGTGTTTCCAAAAAATAGGTCGTTAATCCGTGAATCATCGCATCTTGTTTTGGAACTATAAAGATTTCTGTAAAGGATTCGCATTCAGACAAAATTTCTTTGTCTGAGCTGGCAGATTCGTTGTCACCTAATTTAAGTTGAGTGATAACGCCATTTTTGAAGTGCCTTTTTTCAAGATTAAGGAAATACTTTGAATTTTTTTCACCTTCATTGTACCATCTGCATTTTGCCCTCAAGATCGCTCCCTTTGTTCTGTGTTCAATTATCTTTTCTAATTCCTTCGTTTTCTCTTCCAATTGAATATTAATCACTAGCTTTTCGTTGGCGTTATTACAACCGGAATCAATTTGCCTCTGCAATATATTAATTTTCTTCTCCAGTTCTTCTTCTTGACGCAACATTTTTTTGTTTTTGCATATCTCAGAGTTTGTTGTCTAACTTTTAACTTGATCATTTCCCATAACAACTAGGCATTCACTGATTTATCACTTTGATATTCGTCCTTAGCACCCTCGATGGTTGCCGTAATTTGATTTATGTATTCTTTCTCTGATAAAAACGACGTGTTTAATTTCCAGAAGCCTGGTCCCTGTTACGGACAGTATGGTGTTACCCGTGACATCGGGTCACGTGAGTAACACGTCTTGCGAATCACATGTTGTTGTTCGTTCTCGTTCGAGTTGTTACACGTACAGTGAATAGTGTGTGTTTGATAATAAATCAATGTGAAACTTCAAGATTTGAGCCTATGAATCCAGCGAAACGCCCTATAGCGTTACCTTCTCATACAGTCCCCTTGGATTCTTGTGGATGGCAATTTGAATCATCACCATCGAATGATCTGTTTTAAAGCCCACCAAGATGTCCATGTGCGTGACATTACACATTAGACTCTGAATCACTAAGAAAAAATCTAATCTACAATGGATTTCGGGTCTCCTTCTACGCCATGTGTATCTCAGGATATCAGGGTTAGATACCCTCCATGCATCAACCAAGTCGAATTTTGTAGCGTGCTCGTTGATTGCATTAACTGCTTTAGTGTGGGTTTTGGGAAGACCACCTTTCTTGTCCTTTTCTAGATTAAATACTAAATTAAAATCACCACCTAAGATTACATCGTCACAAAGAAAATCTTGCAAGTGGCTAAAGAACCTCTTCTCTTATCTATTGGAATGCATCCACCTGGCTTTCCAGTGTCATTGAAGTACTTGCCCCATTTTAACTTTGCATATTTTTCAAATAATCACTTATGTGATTACACTAGAACAATTATTTACCAATATTCACCTCACCTGTGGCGAATAATTGTTAATTATTGACTTCAAATAGTACTCAATCTATCGTACAGGATATCCATTCAGTTGTAATTTTCCAACTGATAATTTTTTACACCTAAGTTAAGCATAACACTTCAGCTTTCAATAAATACTAAATACTCCAACTTGAAGTTCTATAATATTGACAGTCTAGATAATACATGGTTAAACTACTGACATAATAACACTGGTTTCCACTTTTCAGTCATAATAATAATCCTCCCAATGTTGATCTTGTGAAGCCACTCAGTCCTTTGTCCTTGAGTGGCTTTGTAGCTCAAGTGGTAGATCTCATTGAACCACCTGAATTTTTTTAGGTGTCTGTAAACAACAATAATTTGCTTAATTGGTGTGAGGATCACTTCTCTCTTTTATCTAAAACCCACAATTCAAATATACACTCATTTCATTTATCCCTGACAACTCTGTTCTCCAATTTTCAAGTTAAGTTTCTTACTTGATTGAAAATTATGATTTTACAAACTGTGCAGTAAGATTTGCATGATAAGTAAATAAACATTATATTTGTATAGAAGGTAAAAATTTCAATCCCATGGGCTAGTGCTTTGGGGCATCCAGTTTATATTTTATCCATTCATTTATCCAGCTACAAGTATTTATTTCTTTAGTGTGCATTGCTCAATGATGTTAGAAAGATAAAAAAGTTCTTAATAAATAATATAAATACAAAACATGTATTTATTTCATCTTTTTGTGCACAATCAAGTTTTACAGTACATGTCACTTTTTATGTGCAAGGAATGACACCAAAAAAGGTCAATTTAATATTCTGTCCCCTCTAAACAGCCATATTGTGGTATAATTTCTCTTTGATATTTCCATGTTTTGTGCAGTTTATACTACAAGTTGCCCTACACCAAGAATAAAGTAAAATATAAATGTAATGAACAAACAATGGTGCGTAATCTTCCATCATGCAAAATTAATGTATACCAATTAATTCATTGACAATGTTGAAACCAAGTTTCAATATGGGGACATTATTGATATGATAGCTAAATGAAAATTTAAAACCAATTCACAAAACTTCATTCCAGTACAACCTGAAACCCCTATGGCGGTAACCACCACATCATTCTTTACTTTTACTAATGTATAGATTTCTTGAAAACATTATCATTACTTTTCAATAATAATTTGCTGGTAGCATAAATAAGACTTGAAGGAGTCACAATTAATCAAGGATAAAATAGGGAAAGATATTGTTTACGTCTCCTATCGTCATTAATGTGCCAACCAGAGCCTCACTGGCTGTCGAGACAAAGGATCTTTTGTTCTTGTGATTGGCACATTTCAATAACAAAAGCAATGTTCATAAACAGATATCTCTCCCTATTATCCAATAAAGTAATAAGTTCTTATGTACTAATTGATCCCATTTCGCAATTTTTTTAAAATCAAGTATACCCTTATGATTACTATATAATTATGAATATTATTTAGGTTTCATTGAATGAAAGAACGCTAAATTTTAAAGTTAGTATGTACATGTCTTGAGAATGTTCGCATATGCAAGTCAAATAAACGCAGTGAACTAAGCACGAATTCACCTTTCGTCTCACAGTTAGACGGAATTCCGCCCGACATATCTGTCGCGATAAAACTGAAAACAGATGTTCTTTAAGAGAATTCAAAACATCTGATAATGCTAAACGATGACTCTACACATACCTCGAGCTCCTTCCATTGATTCGCTGTACGAGCATTCGAATTCTACTTAGATTGAGTCGAAGCCTTCGAGATCGAGGATTTCACTTAACCTCGTTGTAACAGATACACTCTCTTCCCAACGAAGGACTTTGCTGCCATACGTTCACTTACATGGAGAAATGAAAGCTGTGAACTTGTAATATTGAGCTTACTCTAAAAGAGCGTTGCTTCCCCCAGCAAACTAAAAGGGTTGCTTACAAAAAGCGTGAATAAAGAAAAAAATCCCGCCATTTGAGGTTTTAAGAGACCGCCTTCAAGGTATAAAACGAACGATGGAAGGAGCACAAGTTGAAATCATCGCTTCGAACGCCATTTTTGTTTACATCAAAGCGCGCGGTGTGGAAACTGGATGCTACAATTTTCAACAGCCAATCAGACAAAAGTCTCCTTTGTTCTATTTTTTGCAATCTGATTGGCTCCTTCCGAGCATGCGCTTGCAAGTAATACAGGACTCCCTCTTTTCCCGCCTGGGTTCCAGGCCCATTTTCAGGGCGGGGTAAGAGGGAGTCCCGGAACAGGACTATCTTCAAGCTACGTATAATTCTTGAGTTAATTAAGTGCATAAGCATATTTTATAAATTAGTATATTTTGCAACAGAAATACTGAATGCTCTCCTCTTTTTTTATTTTAAGTAATGAAAAGTTCTTTCGAACTATCGCGTTTTATTTTGTTTAAGTGTAATGCTTCTGGGTAGTTGTATTTTTTGTTTTGTTTTGAAGTACCTGTTATTTCCAGAGATGTTCTCTTATTTGTTCAACTCAAGATCTTTACCATTCTTCCTTTTGTAAGGAGTTTTAAGTAATGCTAATTTATCTTCTTTTGAAATTCATTCTGTACACTACACTGTACATGCAAAATAACTGGTCTTTAGTCCCAGAAATGTTACAAATGTAAGAGAACATAAGTTGTGTTGTAATGACAGTTCTTGTTTAATTTTTTCCAGAAATGCTTAGCTTCTCTTCCTGATATGTCAGACCTACAATAGCAACTATGGCACCATGAGGGAAATGGAAGTGACTGTCAGGACAGACAGTTTTCCATCTCGAGCAACAAACCAGATGGTCATGTGGAACTGCTTTCAGGGATAAAATAGGATGCAATGTAGCATCACAGTGAACATGCTAATTTATTACCAGATTTCTGGATTTCAAGATACTGAAATGTGCACATGCACGGTTCTCTGTATTATGCTTCACAATTCTTAAATTTGTGTAACCTTCTCATTCCCAAAAGTGATCAGGATTTAATAGTTACGGAGTTGCACAAGGCAGCAGATTATATTAAAAACAAAGGAATTATTACTATTATTTTCAAGATTATTATTCTTTTGATGTTATGTTATTATTATTATTATTATTATTATTATTATTGAAATGTCTCTTAATTTAGACTCACTACTGGTATGATTAAAATGAAGGGCTCAAGAGAGGAAATAAGTAATATATTCTTATTCATACTACACCTGAACTGTTTGATTTGCTTCTGTATATTGTTTGCCTCAGTTGTTGGCATTGCGCAGCAAGAGGACTAAGAAATGACTTCATGTTTATGCACACCTGAAATATGCTATTATGTGACAAAGTGCAACTGTTCTTTGTTTTTGGAGGTATCTTCTGTCTTGTGACAGTCTGGAGTCTTCCCGAAGTATTGTTTTAAAGACAACATTAAGCAATCCAGGTACTTGAAGCTCTGTAAACTTCCTCATGGTAGTCACTTCACACAAGGGCAAACCACTGCTTTTGTAATAACTACCAAGTGCCATCTGAAATCTTTCAATTAATTCTCCTATTAAAGACTCTAAAATAATGGTACTAAATTATCATAAAAAACAGCCAGTTTTACACTCTGACTTCTGCTAGAAGTAGTTGGTAGTAAATAAACAAGAGGGCAAAATACCTGTTTTCCTTCTCTTTTCCTTTCTGGATATCTAACATGCCTTAGTTTGATTTAATCTGGCCACTAACATAATTATTACTGGCTAAATTGATTCGGAAAAAATGAAATATGTAAGGGAATTAAGTTTACGAGAGCCTTGAAAAATTAAAGCGATTTAATCGTTTGTATGATTTACTTTTGATTAAACATGTGAATGTAAATGTAAGCAAATAAAATCGACTGGATATCAAAAGTTAGAAATAAATATATACACAAGTAAACTTGCCTCTTTGTTGGCCAGTATTTTCATGACACTGTTCGTCTTTTCTCCGCATCCAATAAGTGACATTTTCTTCGTTACTTATATATTTGTTTTTGTTTTAATCCGTGAAATGTCAGAATTAAAAAGTATTGTACCTTCTGTGTGTTTGCTTGCTTGAGTGAGGCTCCAGCACTTGGCTAAGTAGCCTGACTTCTGGCTGTTATACACAATTGTGGTCTCATTCACATAGACGCTCTTCAAGCTAATCCTGCCAAGCCGACCACATGCTGGAAACATGACGAGCTTAGGCCGACAAAAAAAATTACGGTGATCTGAAATCACCCTTAGCTAATCATTAAGTGTAACTCAAGAACTCATTTCACAAGTTTAGGTGTCGCAGATATCGCATCAGAGTCCGCTTCTGAAATATTCGGTTACTTTTTTTTACACCTTTAAGTCACAAGGGAGAAGCATAAATCCACAAAACGTCATTCAGGGAACGTTTTCCAGAGACTTTGCCCCGCGTAGCTCGTGTGGCGTGCAGCAATTCTCGCGAGGATTTTAAAGTAATTCTCGCTCGCAAAATTCCCCAACACTGTGGCAAATACGCATATCAACTCGCTTTTTGAGTTCAGTTATTTTCAGTTTACGTAAGCTTTGTATATTGGCATCTTTGGCAATCCAAAACGAGGAATTTAACGTTAAAAATTACATTCTGTTTATGAGATTAACTCGTACGAGATGTCAATGTCATTTCAGGTAATGTCCTTGACAGAACGAAAAAGACTTAGCGATAACTGTAAGCTACTGTAACAAAAACAAAAGTGGTGCATTAATACTATTTTTTTCTGGTAATCCCAGGGCGTTCTCCTATTCCAACACAGCCAGGAGTTCATGGATCGAAGGGCGTTTGCCCCGGGGTCTTCATTTTCGACTTATCAGCCCGGATTCTCCAAAATTACTCGTTTAGCAACTCTCAGGAGTGATATGGGGATAGCGTCTCTTGAAAAAAAGTGTTTGACTTGAAGCCTTCAGAGACAAAAGTGGTTTTGGATCTGTTATGAATTGGACTTTTCCGAAGTCGATTATCACAGGATTCCACTGCACTTCATTTTGCTTTTCTAACACAACGTTATTCGACTTTAAATCGTTGTCTAGAATTTCACAGATATGTACGTGACAAAGCCCTTCGCAAATTCCCTTTACAATGCCTAACCAAAGAGGTTTGTCCAGTTCCTTTTTCTTAATAGCCGTCAACAGAGTTACACTTTGTCCCTTTCCTTCATGGAACTGTGCTACCAGCTTTAGTTTCTCTCCTTTTGTTACTTCTCCAAAAAGGAGTGGAAGGGGTCGATGATCTCCCAAATGGTTGATCATGTGGGGACTTGGTCGAGGAGAACATGGAACATGTGAGGGGAATATACATGTATGTTGATAAAACGGAAAGTGTTTCGCTGTTTTTCTATAATTATTAGCTATTGTTTTCAATGGTCCGCTCTTCTCTTTCACAATCACGATTCGTCACTAGCGATTTGACTATACTATCCCTTGCGGATTGGCCCTGTGTCAAAGAAAACAAAATTAAGGATATTTATGTTGACTGATTTTCCTTCAGGTTACACAAGTACATAGAAAATTGACTGAGTACCCAAGAGAGACAAAATTACCAGTTGGTACAAAATAATAATGATTACAAAAATTGGTTCTACCTTCAGATAATAACAGTCCAAAACTGGACTGACTACCCAAGAGAGACAGAACTCATTAGTACAAAATAATAATTATTACAAAATTGGTTCTGCCTTCAGATAAGAACAGTCCAAAACTGGACTGACTACCCAAGAGAGACAGAACTCATTAGTACAAAATAATAATAATTACAAAATTGGTTCTGCCCTCAGATAACAACAGTAAAAACTGGACTGATTACCCAAGAAAGACAGAATTCATTAAGGTAAAACAACAATGATTAAAAAGAGACTGGTTGTGCCTTTTGATAACAAAAGTCAAAAATAGACTATCACATACAAGAAATTATTTCAAATGCAATCTATTTTGCAATAATAATTTAATATTATAGATACTGTTAAAGATTACATTGAAACTGATCAATGTAGCAAACAGAAACACAGCAATCTATTTGATCGAATGACACTTACCGGTACTTCAGGTCTGGTGTCCAGCTAGCAGCCTAAGGCTGTATTCTGCTCTATTACATAAATGTAGTCTGTTTTAGTCTGAACTCTACTCAGAAACAAACAGCACTTTCCTATGCTGAATTTCTCATTGGGCTAGCTCCGGGGCATCAAGGCACACAGGCCACCCCACCACGACAAGGTATGGTCTATGAGGTGATTACAAAGTACAAAACGAGTAGAAAATCGTCTGGCGTTACACAGAGTTAACTCCCAGGAGTCAATGGGTTTAGTAAAAATTTACAAACTAACAAACAAAACAAAAGACAAATTATCCTAATGATCTTTTGCTTATTAGCTTGGCTCCACATAATAAGCTAAATTTTCACTTCACAAATTATTATTATTATTCTTCTTATTATTATTATTATCATCATCATCATTATCATTATTAGGATATGTTGGTCAACTTTGTTTTCCATGCTCGACTCAAGATCTACAATTCGAGTTTGAACATTCCTTAGTTTAACTTCAAGAGAGTCGATTTTTGCTGTCCTATCGGCGAGTAACTGAAACTGAGCTCCTCCTAGCTTTAGCAGGCTTTCCCGCCAAAAGGCAAGTCGTTCGGGCGATCGGGCTCCAAATCTAATGTAACTGAGTTCAGCAGGCTTACAATTGATATAAAACGTGGCGAATTTATCAGACTAACCGCCGGAGGAATGGTCTCTGGCGAAGAAGATCGGCAATCAATCCTAATGTGGAAGCTACTTAGACGGTAGTAGGCAGCCTGTTAAACTCTGATGCAGCATACACCGATTTGGCGGTCAAACGAAACTCCCTGCGTTAGTACACTTTGAACTTCGTCAGGAAATCTCCTAAATATTTCGATTTTGGATAACTCCGTTGGACGGATCACACAGATTTCTTTGTTGAGGATATACCAGTGCTTTCGAGGGTCAAGTGATGCGCTTTGAACCCTCGAGAGACTCGAAATGTCACACGAAGGCAAGGATTCCGTCGACGGTCCAACTTCCTCCATGCCTTCGCTTCAAGTGGTTTAGATATCAAAACAATGGTGCTATTCAATTTTGAAAGTCCTGCCAAAGTAGAATATTACCTATAGTAATTACTTAACTCAGATCCACAGTCCACATCGTGCTATCGTCAGCAGTATCTACGGAGCCCTGTTAGTGCCACCCGGGTGTGCGTATACTTTTTATTTCCTTCTGGCGAGACTTTTTTACTTTGGGCGTGACTCTTGTTTTTATTTGTGTCAGTGGCGCGACTTTTTTTTAGCTGGCGCGACTTTTTTTATTTGGCGCGACTTT
>BLFO01000216.1:647321-657321 GCA_014634245.1 Montipora cactus
GGGGGGGGTTAGTGGTGGGAAAGTATTCCTAGAAATATTGGGTGCGTCACGCTTCTTGAAACCCTTATCCTATTTCAGACCAAATTAAAGTGTACGATATTCCCTACCCTACTTTCACACCTGACGAAAACTTTGATACGCTATTTCAAACCTATTTTAGCTGTTACAATTTGAGAAGGGCTTTTGTTGACGGTCTTATCGCCTAACGATGAAAACGTAGCTTCTAAAAATCATACCATTTCAAGACTTGCGTGCACAAACCATACCCGATTTCAGACCAAAACGGCTAAAAAAACCATACCCTTTGGGGCTCATATAGCCCATATAAGGGGGTACAACCCCGGGGCCGAAGGCCTTAATAATGGAAATCATAGTAAAGTAAGTACAAAAATGAGATACATGATCTGTTAAGTATAATCAGTTAACAATTGCATTGATCACAAGAAAAAAAAAAACGTGATTGCCGTAATTGTCGTTTTTTTTTTCAGGTTGGATCTCTTAATGGTTATTATCATTTTAAACATGAAAGTACAGGATTAAGACAGAAGAGGTATATTCACGAAAAGACAAGGCTCCTGTTATCTGAGGATGAGGTGATATTTTTTATTAATAATAAGAAAAAACGTTTCGAAAACAAAAGGTTATTTTTCTTGTTTAAACAAAACTAACGACTGAGAATTTTCGATTACAACTGGTTGTGAGAGTCTGACTTTGTGTCCAGCAGACATCATACAGGTCTTTACAACAGTAGCAGCAGCAGCAACATCACTGTGTTTACGTAATCGTAAACACAATAATGTACGTTGCTGCTGCTACTATGATGTCTGCTGGACACAAAGTCAGATTCTCACAACCCGTTGTGGCTCAATTTATAATTGCCTATTGGGGGAATGTGGCACAGGTCACCCACCTCCCACCAATGTACTATGTTGCCCGGGTTCAAGCGTCTTATACACCTTTATATTCCAAAATGGCCACTGATTTATGCGCATACAAACTGGCCCTTGTTGCCTCATTCAAGATAAAATATTCTTTTGAATTTTAGTCGTAAGATCGAGGCATCAAGGGCTAATTTGAATAAAAACGGAAGAATATTTAAATGACGGCCATTTTGGAAAAAGGTGTATATATGTGGGTTGATTTTGTTGGTTATCTACTCTCCCCCGCGACGTTTTTCTGCGGGTTCTTTGGTTTTTCCCCTCTCCACAAAAACCAATCTTTGATCTGGTTTGAGTTAAATGGATGAAAAGATGGCAGCGCGCAAGAGCTGAACGTCGCTAAAATATCCAGATTAAAGCTCTTCCGTTGTGAGCCCACCACCTTTCCCGCATCCTCCCCTCCCACTTCCCTTTTTACCTTCCCTTTCACCCTCCGCCCAAAAGAAGAAAAAAAACGGCACCCTTAGCATATCTATATTATAGCTCCATGATATCAAACCAATGACGCCAAACTTTTCCAGTCAATGGGTGTGCTAACGAGACGCATGACTGAACGAGTGGATGTTGTTAACAGACTAATCCAGCTTACATTGTCGTAGCTAGAGGCTTAGTTATTAAGTGTCAAGAAATCGAGCGCGACTGTTTTTTTCCTGTAGGTAGTGTGGGCGGAACACCAGCACGTTTTGGAAAGAAAGAGGAAGGATGGTATACCAAGTGATCCCAAATTCAGAGACCAGTGGTACCTTGTGAGTGTAAAATCCCCGCAACTTCTGCCTTACTTTCAAATTTCCTGCTTGGTTTTTTGGCTCTTCTTTCGGTTTGACGAATGAGCTGTGTTGATTTAGACAAGAGCTTCGCAATGAGCAGACAGTCACACGTGCGAGAGAGGTGCTCAGAACTCAAAACTATGGTCTTCTTTGCGGAAGGAAGTCAGTTCTGGCAGATGAATATAAAAGTCAAAAATTGCTCATGAAGGTTTTAACGTTTGCTTTCCATACATGAACAGCCGTAGGGCTTTGAAATGCGACCAATGTGAACGGCACCGTTCATCACAACTCAGGCCTCATTGGCCAATAGGGAGCTTAAAATACGACGGATACCGAAAGTGAACATTTCCGCGCATGCCCGGATAGTAGTCTCTATGAGCAATCTCGACCCCAGAGCTCTTCCCTTGACTAAGCGAGAGAGGAGCTCTAGGGAACCCCGAAACAAAGTGTCTTCTCATTGGTTTTCGTGAAAAACATAGAACAATGTAGCGAGCCTCCTGTTTGGGCATTACGATGAGAAAGTTGGCCACGAAAACAAAAAAAAAAAAGATATTTCGAGAGTCGATCTCTCGCCTAGGGGTGTAAATTTCGGATTTTGGTCTCCCTTAGGGTGTTCTGAGCATAACGCTATCATGTACAACCCATATGTATCCGTGAAGGTCTCGATCGTTTAGAGTTGCACGCACAGAAACATAAAAATATGTATTAAATATGTTCTTAATATGGTCTCTTTTAGGGGTAAAAAAAAAAACCTGGCAACGCATCCCTGCCCCTTCATATGCAAAGTTCCCCGAAGTAATTTTTAAGCTCAGAGAAGCCTGATGAAAAGTCCAGGTTTGAAAAAGCTAATTTTCCAAAAGAAGGAGATGCGGAAGTCTCTTCAACAGAAAATTTACTTATTCGCTCATACAAAACTTGAATTCTTGAAATGTCAGCTTTGGTACTCGACATTCTTGACGGTATTTGCTGGCAGTTTAATTTATTAACCAGGGACCGGTTGCTCGAAGCCTGGTTAGCGCTAACCAGCGTTAAATACCATGGAAACGTACAGGTTTTGATACCTCTTAACTAACGGTTAGCGCTAACCAAGCCCAGGAAATAGACCTTATTCACGATATTGGCCATGGTAGATTTGCCTTTATCATGCAAATTAGCTACACACTTCTGAGGGGGCAAACAACACAAGTTCGAGAGGTTATAACGAACATCTTAGCCACACAGATGATTTGTTTCATGTTCATTGAATGTTTATCACCTAGGTTGTGAAATAGAATCATTACACAAGTTACTTCGATGTTCTTTTAGTTAAAAATGAGCAGATAACGAAGTAGGAAGTCAAAATGTCGGAGGTAATCAAAAGATATAAAATTATTATAAAAGGCACTTAATTCTAAATTCTGAAATGTACTTTTAGCAATGTTAAATCAATATTTCGACGAACCGATTTTCCGCAATTTGCCCTCATTCCAATGTTTGCCTCCCAGCATAACACATGAATGACAATTTGCATGACAATTTGAAAACCAACATGGCGGCTATCGTGAATAAGGGCTATTAACGGGGGAGTGCAAGTTTCTATCGATTTTAGTCTCCTTTGGTGACTGCCATATCACTTCAAGTTCAGCATCACGATTATTTCAAAGTTAAAGTTGCTTTATTTTATTTTAACTGTGCTGTTTCATTCATCCCCTAGTTAAATCAGGGACAGTCCACTGGACCAGCGGGTGTAGACGTCGATGTCATGCCAGTGTGGCGGCAAGGCATAACGGGAAGGGGTGTGGTCGTTAGCATTCTTGATGACGGAGTGGATCACACACATCCTGATCTCAGAGATAACTTTGTAAGTCAAACTACAGCTTATGACAAGACGTTGTCCTCCTGACCTAATCTCTCCAGTGTTTGCTCGAGGCGAATGTCTTTAATCGTTAACTTTCTATTAGAATCGGTATAATTTACGGAGAAGAGCGAGACAAATAACGAAGCACTTCAAATGAATTGAACAACAACTTGGTGAAATACACGAATATGTCGCAGAAGAATCGGAGCGTTTGAAAACATTGTTACTCGACAGGTGTTTTGTACACCTGGCATCGTTTCTTGAAACTCGTCACGCTTTCGATCATTGAAGGTCACAGGAATATTCAATCGGCTGCTGCTGACAAAACACGTTGCTGTACAAGTTGAAAGAGGTTGCATTATATAAAATCAGAAACCCATAAGGGTTGAAACGTGTAACGCGCGTTCACAGCTTCCGAATATTCAGTGCGAACTGATTGGTTGAATGTTTCAGTGCTAAGTACCATATTTGAAAACCCCACGCTCTTGTTGTTCCAAATATGGTACTTAGCAAATTGAATATTCAGAAGCTTGTTTCCCAGCACACAAGGGACCGTTACACGTTTCAACCCTTATGGGTTTCTGATAAAATCCATAGCATTGCAACGTTGCGAGAAGCCTTTCTTGGTGCATTGTAAAAATACTATCCGAAATACGTATTGCTAGGATTGTTACAGGGAATATCTTTTCTTTCGGTTTGTGTTGCAAGGAAATCATAGATAGGTTGCTAGAAAAAAGTGCCTTGTACCATCCCAAAATTAGTGCTATTTAATCATAAAACAAAACATCCATGCTCTTAGACATAAAATGCAACAACCAGTGGTTAATATACGGACTGGGTTGTCTTTTCTTCATAAACTCAATCCCGATGTCACCCACAGGATTCTATATTTAATGTTTGTTAATAAAAAGTAATTTTCTTTTGCGTAGGATCAAAAAGCGAGTTATGATTTCAATGATATGGATGCTGACCCAAAGCCAAGAGATAGCGATCCAGATAATTGGTTTGTATCTTATAATCTCGTGTCATTTTGAGGTATTTTTAAAGTTTTTACCGCGCTTGGGTTTTGCTTTTATGCTTAATGAACATAAGTGACATGTAGAGGAATTGTTCTTTTACACAGCAGCTCTTCCCAGGTTGCATGAGTAAGGGGAGGGGGGGGGGGGGGGGGGGGGGGGGGGGGGGGGGGGGGGGAGGGGTGGTGTGTAGGGTCACTTGCTGATGCATCATTGAAGTCTTTCTGACGGTCTCCTGTCGTAATCCCCCCGCACTGCTTTAATTTGTTTCTGGCTCTAAATTTAAGTCCACCACTTTCTGTTATTGTCTGTCTTTAATTGCTCCTGTCTCTTCTTCGCTTTCCTTGCCCTGAGCCTAGGACCGGGAGCTTTTAATCCTCTCACCGTGTCCATACCATGTCGTGATTTCCAGAAGTTTACGTAATTACATGCACGACGATTTCAATAGAGCGGTTTTCAATTGAGTGTCGAAAGTAATTAGCGAATTACTTTGGTTTTGCTTTACTTCACCCAGTGATTGGTTCATAGTTCTCGCGCCATTTTTTCAACCAATCAGAAGTGAAACCAAAACCAATCGTGGCTCGCGCTTGCACATTTTCCCGCGCTTTGACTCGGCTACGTGTAATTACTTCGAGTTTTGATTGATTTACTGGATTGTCTCCGTCCTTTTTGATTGGCCAAAGTAATTGCTTTGGTTTTGGTTTTACGACACTGGATTGAAACTCGCTCTAAGCACACGAAATGTCCCCGCCTTGCTCTTCATCACTCGCGTTTGGGAATACGGCATAATTAACGTCACAAAGTGTCCCTTGAATTCTGATCGCCAAGTAAAGATGAACAGATGCTTTTATCGTCACAAAAAAATTACGCTAACCCTTACAGCTAGCTTACCGCTAGAAAGAGACAGAAAATGCTCAAACTTAAAAGGGACATTTCTTGTTGGATAGCAAAATTTGGCTTAAATCTAATTGCATGCATTTCTTGACATTAGCCGATGTTGTCAAGGTATTTTCACAAAGCGAGCTTTCCTGTAAGAATTTTGGTTCGCGTTGATTACTTATGTAAGGACTGACTGGGTAGCACGATCGCCGTGAGAAACCGTCTTGCGATAAAATTATACAAACGGTGTTCTTTTTGATAAAACGACGTTGTAGTTGGTCACAGGCGGGGCTGTTTCTTGAAGGATAGTTTGGTCTAAACATTCATGTCTGTACAACTTTAACAGGTCTTTATTTATTTAATGGCTTGCCTGAGTATGTTTCGGGATCATCGCAGTTACCTGAAATTTCTCTTTCACGCTAATATTAGCTAGAAACGGAATATCCGCGGTTGAAAATTTTATAATAACTCATATACCATGATGGATAAGCCAATCAAAACTCTAGAATTGCATTATACAATGACCAACGTTTTAATAAATACATTTATTTCATGCCTTTGATGTATTTTCCATCATGAACTAGCATTACGTTTAGGCCACTTTAGCCGTGCTACGGGATAACATAAAAAGCGAAAGAATAATTTTTAATCACGTGATTATTATTTTTGCCCTTTAGTCATGGTACTCGTTGTGCTGGAGAGGTGGCAGCGGTTGCTAACAACAGTGTATGCGGAGTGGGTGTGGCGTATGATGCTAATATTGGGGGTAGGATTCGATATTATAATCTTTGTTTGAGGATTTAATTGAGATGGTTCCTTTGGCTAGGATTGTTAAATCTGTTACGTTCACTACTAGTTTGTCTCAATTTCCTTCAAGACTCTCCGAGGGGAGTGGCCGATAATTAACTCATTCGTTCATTTCTTCGTTTATGTGTTCATTAATTTATTTGAGTATTAATGTAATTACTAGTCGAAAGCGAGAAATGGTCTTCGCTCTTATCTGGACAATTTTACAAGTAAGCAATGTTCTCTTGTAGACACCTGAAACACTAGGGACCTTCAGTTTCTAGGACGAGAACGACTACGAGTACCAAATTTTCTCGTAGAAAAACATTGAGCGGGCGCAAACCAGCGTCATTTTGGCGGGAAAAACATGTTATCGTCGTCATTTTAGTAGGAGGTTTTGCAAAAATGTCGTCGAGTCAAGACATGTCAACAACACGGTAGCAGTCTTGGCATTTTTCGATCAGCAAAAAGGCCCAGATAACAGCAATAAGAATAACTGAGCAACCTATACTGCTAACAAAGAGTAAGATTAATCGTACGGGGTATAAATCTTCTTAGTATTTTCGCTAAAAACAAACAGTCAAAACGCGTACTCGTTCTCGTCCTCGTCCTAGAATCTGAAGGTCCCTATTCAATTGGCGCCGACGGGATTCGAACACATGACCTCTGCGATGCGGCTGCAATGCTCTACCACCTGAGCTATGAAGTCACAAAGTTGGCAGAGTTGGTGGCAAGCCAAACAATTGAAATAATTAGGCAGTGCTCGTCACTCCAAACTGATTTGTGTTCAATGTAAGACCAAGGCTACGAGGCTAAATCGGTTAAACCGCGCAATTTTACTATTAGCAAATGAAAACGATGCATATATAGATTTCAGATTGCTTTTAGCAACTATCAACTCCAGTTACAACAATGATTCGTCGTCAATCCAAAGTCAAGCATTGCTAATTTAAAAAAAGTCTACCTTTAAATGTTCTTAGGAACTAGGTGGCCCAAGTGAAGTAGACTGGATCGCCTTTCATCGAAGCAGAAAAGTGATATCAAGTAAATGCAAACACAGAAGTTCGTCTTATATGTTTTAGGTGTGAGAATGCTGGACGGTCAAGCGACTGACGTATTGGAAGGAAGTTCACTGAGTTTTCAGTCCGAATACATCGACATTTACAGCAACTGCTGGGGTCCCAAAGATGACGGCAAAACATTTGGCAAACCCGGCAAGCTTGCCCAAGAGGCGCTTATGCAAGGGGCTTTGAAGGTAAATCCGAGGATTACAAATGACTTGGAACGAAAAAGTCACAACAAATTGCATTTAAAGAACAATTCTTTGCGTTGAAAATGAAGCCAGGGGGACTTCAAAACATCGTCATTTATTTTTAAATTGATTTTTCCAGCAAAACTATACCTTTCCAGCTTATCACAAGTCTTGCATGAGAAATTATTAGCCATGGGATTGACAATGGTCCACCATGCAAGCCAAATCTTATTTGAGAACTCGTGATCTATGAAAACGCCGTTACATAGACCTCGTATTGGAGTTGTAGCCTTCTGATTATGGTTTCCTGTCTTAGACTAAATATTTTACACTTGTAGGGTCGAGGAGGTAAAGGTAATATCTATGTTTGGGCGACTGGTAATGGTGGTCTAACAGATGACGACTGCAACTGTGATGGTTACACTACTAGTATTTACACGATTTCAGTTGGATGCATCGGTGATCATGGATTATCAGCCTACTACACTGAACTGTGCTCTTCCACTTTAGCTGTAACTTTCAATGGAGGTTCGCACAGAGAGAAGGAAGAGAATAAAATGGTAAGAACAAGTAGACGTTGGTTGACTAGTTTTCAATTGGTACAGGAAATCGTATGAACGCGAGTGCATTTCGTGGTTCATTGGCACGAGTGATGTTTCAAAGCAACCCGAGTGACCATAAATCGCAAAAGGCACGAGCAAGTTCATACGATTTTTTATTTATTATATACTCAACAAAATTACTCCATCGCTGTGTTTCCATAACAACTTCCTTATCGTACCTCTATTGCACTTTATAACCAATTTGTGCATTCGCCACTGACCAATCAGAAACGCGAGTTTCTGTGGAGTTTGTAATAAAAAAAGGTAAGACCCAAACGAAATTTAGCACAATGTCCTTAAAAAGAACGACATCTTAATTCCCACTGTAACTTAGGCGAATAGCTACCACTCTGCCAAGACTACTCTGTCGACCGCCATTTCTTCCTGTAACCAGCTGTCAAGCTCGAAAGAATCCTGGTTTGTTTTTTTGTGAAAAAAAATCCTCAGTAGGACTAACCATATATTATTAGGTCCGTATTTCATCCTCGGCTGGAAGGCTCCACCTCGTTCAGCCTGTCTTTGTTAAAAAGAATTGCGGGCAAACAAATAAGCCAATCACAGGACAAGGCAAATGCATGCAGCAGGCGAAAATCGCGGGAAAAATCACGAAAGCGATTCACGATTGCCTTTGCTTTTGATTGGCTGAGATGGCGCAATACTTTAAAGTTTTAACCCAAGACTCTATTGAAAACCGCTCTATTCAGTGAATATTTTCATTGTGGATCAAATGCGTTGAATCTAATTCTTTTTCGAGGACAGAAAACGCCCAAGGAGCCGTAATTAGAAAAGTTGAAAGCCCGTTATAATAGAAATTTTTTATAATTATCAGAGGTAGGCTAGAATAAATATATAATAAGGTTAGTTCCTAAAGAAACGGTGGTACGACGTTGGTATGTGTTTGAGGCATGGAAGCATCAATTGAGTTGATCAAAGTGAAATGACCACCATACCAAAATAAAAATATATATAGTTGTGGACGTATTCTAGGACTGAGATATGCAAGAAAATTCCAGATTTCAGCTTCATCACACAGTACACAATGTAAAGAAAATTGAGGTTTATTTTAGCGTATTAGTTCGGGCTCCGCCCAAAAAACAAAGTTACAACCATGAAAAGACATGCAGATGTGTGCTGGGTAGATAACGGAATGGAGAGCTGAGCTACAGCGAACAAACAAGATACCGGCAAACACAGGCCAGAAAAACAAAACGGCAGCGAAAAACCCCTGTGGGGGAAACTTAACAACTGGGTGACAACTGTGACCATGGCTCATCCCACGAGGCCACGCAATTAGAAGCTCTCTAGCCCCGTGACTTTGCTTGAAAAAATAATTTGTCTAAAGTAATTAACAATGAATGATGAGAAAAATTACGAAATGGGGTAAACCGAACAAGGGTTTGGCCAATAATGAACACCCACGTGATATAACATTTCCAGTGACAGAGTGAGATCTGGGTACGAGGTTAATACACCACTTGTATTAAAAGTCCTTCATCGTACCCGCATCGCAATTCTTCTGAGCTAGTCCTTGTCCACAACTACTCTAATGCAGAAGAAATATTTCATTTGGTACTATTTCCGTATTCACTCAAAACACCAAATAGTTCAATTTTGTTCAATGAAAGTTATGAAATTTGTTCAAGGTCACCACAGATTTACACCACAAGTGCACAGAAGAATTCAAAGGCACATCATCCGCCGCGCCATTGGCTGCTGGAATGATCGCTCTTGTTATACAGGCGAAGTAAGTTTATGCCAATAGGCAACTTTCATGATAGCGTCATTTGACTACAACTACCAGAATTCAGTTTGTTTTTTCCTTTTCTTATTTAAATTTTGTATTCCCAGCGGGGTGAAAATAACAATAGCTCTAATTAGCACGAGAAAAACAAATCCTGAAGTATTCTGGGACTTGTAGTCAAA
>BLFO01000216.1:659821-663401 GCA_014634245.1 Montipora cactus
TCGTCAGCGGTTGTTAAACAATTAACTAAAGGACAAATAATCCTCTGTATATAATGAATTTCAGTTTTTTGGTCTTCCTATACTTCTTAGCGGCACATGGCCTCGATCCGTCATGTAGGGTTTTACCAGTTTCAGGCGGTATCAGTGTTCACCCATAACAATCTCCAATATCAGAATTTAGTATAATAGCCCAATTTCGATATATTAAAATTTAGTCCTAGACAAAAGGCACGATATCGAGGCTCTGGGGAATAAATATAAGGATTTGTATGAGTTTAAACCCCAGACCCTCTAGAGGAGATCTTATTTTAATATCGAAATTGGTCTATTACATAGTGATTATTGAAAATTCTCTGCGCTGATTGGTTGAACTTGAGGTGATTATTATGCGATAATCACCTAAGGCCAGGAACCCGTGACCCGGAGCCTACAGCTCCCATACTGGGCCTATGTAACGGCATTTTTACAGACCGATCTATTTTTAGCCTATCTTTTCCGGAAAAAAAACAAAGGCAGTTCCGGTTCGGTGACCCTATGACGTCAGCTTAATTTCTTGTAATTGGTCATCGGGCTCCTGTGGGAGTCTCATTAGCGGGAAATTCAATCTAAAAATGAATTGGTCAGTGAAAACGCCGTGACACAAACACAGTAGAGTTGTAGGCTCCGGGTCATGGGTTCCTGCTAAGGCCCGGTTGAGACGCCGGTCATCCACTCAAGTGCCGAACCTAACTGGGGAATTAATTGCGGCAAAAGAGCGGCGTCTGAATCAGTTTGGTACGGCAGTGTTAATTCGGTCCGGCAAAAACGTTATGCAACACCCAAGGACCGAGAAAAATCTCTTACCCGGGTGGGAATCGAACTCACGACCTTCGGATTAGATCACCATTGCGTGTCGTGGGTTCAATTTCCACCTGGGTCAGAGATTTTTCTCTGTCGTTGGGTGTTGCATAAGACGTTCCTGACGCTGTGGATCAGTGAAGGTTGTTCATCCATCATATGCAAACAGTAGCGTTGGCCTCACTTGAATTCTCTCCATACACATACACACGCTTCTTAGGACAACTTTCATTGTTGCGCATGCTCCTAAGTTTTAAGAGGAAGAGACAATGGCGGCAAAAAGACCTAGAAGAGTGTAAACTGTGCAAAGATTGACCAAATATTGCTGATTAAAAAAAAAAGAAAAAAAAAATTAAAAGACTAAACTAGTGGGCAGCACTCTGTGAATTGTATCGGTCAAACTTGTTTATTCTCCGACGCGTTTCGTCTGGCTAACGTACACTTACTTCTTCAGGGAGTTTTACAATAATACATTAAACGCCCGTATTTAAGGACGGTACCTACTGATATTATTGCGCATTCGTTCTGCGCATCTCGAGATACTCGGATTTCCTATCGGTGATGCTTACTGACACAGGGATATTTTAGCGTGGTTTCTTGGTAACCAAAAAGAAAATTGGGGGTAACCATGGATCTTTAAGCTTAAATTTGAGAAAGAACGCCATACATTGCTTTGTATTTTAAAGCTTTTTACAAATATTATTCATGAATTATCTCTGAAACATGCGTGGTTACCCCCAATATTCTTTTTGAATTTCAATTTAAGATCTACATTTCCTGCATAATAATAAACCTAGGCAAAAATACCTTTGCATAAGCAGGCACCGTCCATAAGCCATATCTGATGGCAAATCTAATGGCACGGTTTTAGCAAAAACCGTGACCCAAAACATCGTTTCTCACGCCTTGCCCTAATGTTTCACAGCTGCGCATGTTCCCTTTTGAAAATACGATCAAACCTTAATGTTTGTGGCCGTCATTTTTGCCATCGGATATCGCTTAAATACAGGCGTTTAATTTATTATTGTAAAACTCCCTGAAGAAGTCTACGTTAGCTAGACGAAACGCGTCATAGAATAAACAAGTTTTACAGAGACAATTCGTAGAGTGCCACTCACTGGTTTACTTTTTTATTTAAAAAGAAAATTAAAATTCTCTAATCAGAGCTATCCTCTCCTTGACGGCCACTATCTTGAACAACCAAGTCTCTCCCTCAATTGAAGGATTATTCTTAATTGTCACTTTCTTCCAAGTGAAGTTTTATCGTTCATTTTGGACACTGAAAGCTTGATAGCGATCATGGGAAATGAACAAATTTCTTTTAAAAGCCGAGCCCCAATGTCTGGACTCGCAGGACTCGAACCTAGGAACGTGTGATTAGTAACCACTTCACATAACCACTACACTATCACATCACTAACTGCGAGGATGTCTTTTTTATCATTAATGTTAATAATTTTTTCTTCCAAAAGTGCCGCTGTAAACGTGTATTAAAACCCGCTAAGAAGCAAGCTTACACAGTGAAAAAATGTCAATACCAAACTTCAAGAGAAAGCTAAATTAGGTTCGGCACATGAGTGCAGCGGCGTCTGAACCGGACCTAAGCTGTTTTTTCAAAATGGCCGCAAGCCGTTTTGTTGAGCTGACAGACGAAGAAAAAAAATATTTGAGAGAAACTGCATATTTTTCAAATAATCACCTATATAATTATACTAAAACAATTATTTGCCTCAGGCTCGGTGAATATCGGTAAATAAAAACCTCGACTTCTTCTCGGTTTTTATTCACCGATAATCACCGTCGGCGAATAATTGTTGACGAATCTTTCTTTTACTCAAGAGAACGCGTAAGAGCAGACCCGTGAAACAAGTGGTATCAACGTAAGGGCCAGACAACGGGGATTTTGAAGTTATCACACCTCTGCACTCCCAATCTCCATTGCGGGCAAAACATTTTATCCTTTCAATTCTTTGGCTCAGTTTGTTTTAGAGACAAATTTGTCCAGCCAAGGAATACCAATGGAAATATAAAATAGACTTGACGTCCAATAATAGGTCTAATTTATAATTTCAATGGCATCTAAACATTACCCAACAATTTTAGAAATGAGTTAGTTCTATATTTATACTCTCCCATGATGAAAAGGTCTGGGACGTACGCAGGAGAAAACATATCTTATTTCATATGAGAAATCACGTGTTCCTAACTCCACGCCTCGAATCGAACGGGGACCGAGAGGAATACTGGGTCAATTTATATCGTCAAATTTGAACATTTTTCCAGTTTGTAAACAATTCGCGCTTCCTACGTGTTGTAGATTATATGTGCATCCAAAAGGTTAAATAATAAATAGAACATAAGGCCATGAGAATTGAAGATGACGTTTTTTTTTTACAGGGAGATTCCCGCTGGCGGTACTCTATCAATCACCATTGATACCATTGCATGTGATGGGACCGATAAGGAAATAACAAAGCTTGAACACGCGACTCTAACTGTGAGTTTTCAGCATCGACGGCGTGGTGACGTTAGCATTGACTTGTTCTCGCCGAGCGGGACTAGGAACGAAATGCTTTCAACACGGCGATATGATGATTCGAAGAATGGTTTGCACGACTGGACTTTCATGACCGTGCATAACTGGGGAGAGAATCCCAAAGGAATATGGGTGATGAACGTTACTGATAACATAGCAACATTGAATAAAGGAGTTGATGTGAATGGATACCTGCAACACGATACC
>BLFO01000216.1:687251-689751 GCA_014634245.1 Montipora cactus
CTTTTTTGAAATAATCACCTGTGTATTTATATATACCAAAATTTATCAGGCTCAGTGATTATCGGTGAATATTCACCGATAATCACTTCCCCTTCGGCGAATAATTGTTAAATAACATGCAAAACGACGACTCCAAAGCATGGTATAAACAAGCGACCCCCAAAGCAAGTACGGAAAACGAAGAAGCTAAAATTCTCTGCGACACGCCTATATATACAGATAAGGTGCCAGAGAATGGAGCAAACAAACCAGACATGACGATCTTTGATAAGAAGAACAAGGTTATCATCCTAGTGGAAGGAACTGTATGTAATATCGGACAGATCAACGATACGAACGATTATAAGAAGAGAAAGTATCTGGATTTAAGATTGAGTCTCCGAAAACTCTATCTCGACTACGAGATCGAAAGTTTGTGAAGCAGTTTTAGATGAGTTATCTCTTAAAATAATAATTGCTCGAATCATTTATATGATTGTAGCTAAAATATGTTACTTGTAGCATAAGATCAAGGAGAAAGCTTGATGGGATAGTTGTTTCTGGGACTGATCTTGGTCAAGAGGGAAAGTATAAGCGGAGGCGAAACTAAATCAATGAAAAATTGAAGATAAAGGAACAAATTCTGGCAATAGAGCTGTTTTAGATGACGACTGTAGAAAACAGCCTTACTCAGAATTAAATTTAAGGAGAAGTTAAGAGAACAAATTCATGGAGGAAAGCTCTCCAGGATCAACGCTTACAGTGCTCAGACTAACAAAACTACTGATTGAGAGTCTAGCCGCATTGTTCTTCTCCGTGGCTTGTCACGAAGACCAATAGAACATAGAAAAAAGACTGTAGTGGGCATTCAGTATGTGGACTTTATATTGAATGAAAATCAACAGACACATTTTAATGATTTCTCTCTAAAAAAACAAAAAAAAAAGATTGAGTGCAATGTAGATGGCGCTTGTTTCGATCGAATTGATAATTTCGAACCTATTTTGTTTTTCCAAAAAATCTATGTGCCCACTTTCTTAGAAATACAAACATAATTATCTTCAAAAAATATATGAGTACCTCCAGCTGTTATTTAATACTCCTTTAACTCTTTTAGCCCACCTTTCTTCCCAGTCATTTTCCGGGGAAAACAGTTTCGTAATCGTGCTCTCTAATACAGCTTACGAGACACATGGGGAGTAAGGACACTGGTCTCTGAAACCAACACTCTTTTACTTTATCTCTCTCTGTTTTTAGGTGGTGGTGGTGGTGGCTTCTACTCCAGCGGAAGAAGTTCAACGCAGTTTGGTGGTAGCATGGGAAATGGCGGAGAAGGTGGCAAGGGGTTTCTCCAAGGAGGAGTGGGTGGTCGAGCCTGGTACAACAATGTTGTTGGAGGATTTGGAGGTGGTGGTGGTGCCTATGGACAAGGAGGCGGTGCGGGAGGTGGTGGAGGTTATTCTGGGGGGAGTAGCGGAAACAACGAGTACGATTCATGTGGGGGAGGAGGTGGATCTTACAACACCGGAAAAAATCAGCAGAATGAATGTTGTTACAATACAGCCGGACATGGTAGAGTGACCATAACTTTAACGTAACGCATCAGGTTCAATTGAGAGTTCTTTTCAAGGATCATTTTAATCATGAAAAAACAGCCTCCTCCTGAGTTTGGGCTCACAAAACTCTCTTTTAGCAGGTGACTTTGTTTAGTGTTGAATAGACATATTGTAGACCTACGGAATTTAAACATCTCGAAAGGTTGTAGGTATTGTGAGGAATGAATTATTTTGTGACCATGCTAGACTCACGCTGGAGACGAACCTGACACTGAATTGCCGTGTTATATCCGTAACTTTCTTTCACACGCTGTGGATGGCATTTAGGGCACGTTCGATTGAGCGTATTCCGGAAAAGGAATACGAGTAATAGAAGTTAGAAATCTCTTTTTACGGAGATTCACATTAAAATTGTCGAACACCTGCTAAAATGCTATTTTAAACTTATCTTTATTATCCTTGTTTCTTCAACAGGCCAAACATACAGTTTTAAATCATCACTCCACGTATTCGTATTCCGGAGTACGGTTAATCGAATGCACCCTAATTTAATATCGAGCCAACGATTCTGACCACGTCTTGTATTTTTAGCATTTTAGTGGCGCGCTTTTTGTCATTAAAATTTTTTGGCATTAAAGAGCACTGATCGGCGCTTTTCTCTGAAACTGATCTCTTGCAAAGGAGGCGCTTCTTTGAGGCGGTAGCAGCCGAACACCTGCTAAAATGCTATTTTAAACTTATCTTTATTATCCTTGTTTCTTCAACAGGCCTAACATACAGTTTTAAATCATCACTCCACGTATTCGTATTCCGGAGTACGGTTAATCGAATGCACCCTAATTTAATATCGAGCCAACGATTCTGACCACGTCTTGTATTTTTAGCATTTTAGTGGCGCGCTTTTTGTCATTAAAATTTTTTGGCATTAAAGAGCACTGATCGGCGCTTTTCTCTGAAACTGATCT
>BLFO01000216.1:697251-717251 GCA_014634245.1 Montipora cactus
TTCCCTGCTTCCTTACGACGTGTTTACAGCTATTAGGATGATCTCATTGTATCTAGTGGGATACCTGTGCAATTTACACGTATGATGCAATAAAAAGTTCCCGGAAGTTCTTGTTCCACGAGGTAAATCATGGCGTGTTTAATGTGTTAATGTGTTGTGTGGGTTGAACAAATTCTCAATTCATGTTCCTGCGTCATGAACAAAACAACAGGCATTACCTTTACCTGTCAAAGTTTGCACTGATTTCAAATGTTACATCAGAAATTTAACGTTGGAATCCTCATTCATTTGGGTCATTTCAATTGCTCAGGTTTACCCGGTTTCCAAAATGGCGAATTTTACCATGAAGAAGTCTATTAATCGAGAGTGTCACTCGTCATGTTAAAATATCTCTGAAGTTTATGAGTTTCCAAAGAATCGCTCGGGTGATTAATTTGAAAATCGAGTCCTCTATTGGTGAACTACAGATTACGTCATATGTTGCAAAATCACTTCGCGTGATGTCACAATGTAGACTTAAATTTATTATGCTTGATTGGGGTGGCACTCAACTACAGAGAGACAATGGTTGCTAAGGAAGCTATATAGTCAAGAGGCCTACAAAGGGGTTGCATAGATGGTTTTTTAAAGTAACTTTTTCAATAGAAATTTGACATCACTTCAATAAGAGGGCGCATGCGCAACTAGTCACAGTCCTTTGCCGTGCATTTCAGTGAAAAACATGAAAAAACTCTTAGGAAACGAAAGAGGCGGTGTTTTCACCGGATGGGAACCGTCCCATAATTTTTCGTAAACTGTAGCATGGAATTTCTATTTGGACAAAAATTGGAACTGATATTTTGAAAAGTGTATCAAAGGAGGGTCATATGACGTCATAAATTAAAAAAAAATCCATGCTACAGATTTTATGTTAGACTCTCGTACTGTTAGCTACTGTTGCGTTACAAACGTAGTTAACTCACTGAGTTTTTAGACATTTTCTTTTTTTCGACACGTGATTTACCAGATATAGCCTGTGTACAGCCGCCAAATCTTCGCAAAAAAAAAAAAAATCGGAGAGGATCGTCTGTGATTTACCGTTAGTAATCGTGTTCTGGAATAATTTTGCATACATTATTAAGTGATCTACGCTGACCAAAATTTGCGTGGCTCATATTTCTTTGGAGCTAAATTCTCAAAATGGTGGTCAATGAGGTAGATTTCAAGATACCTTGGCTTTATAGCATAGAAACACTCTTTAAAGGAAAGGATGTATTTGCGAGTCTTCCAACCAGGTCGGGTCTGATCTTCAGAGCAGCACAGATCGTTGCCGATGAGCTGTTATTTTCCTCGATATGTCCTCATCTCAAATCTTCCAGGGCAACACGCTTTGTAGATTGTTCTTGAGAATGGCTAGGCTGGTCCGAGCAAGGCGTTGGGATTACATTGACTGGTAAGGGATAGCGGGAGACGTTTTCGAGTGGACAATCTTTTGAATTGTGCTATATTCACCTCGTGAAGATTCGTCAGGAGCGCTTTCGTTTCTCAGTTTAGCGCTGACAACAATTCCTACAAATTTACGTAGAATCGATTTCCACTTTACACTCCATAGATAACAATTCCGCTCGTACTTTAAAAGAAAAACCTCTTTGACCATCAAAAAGGTTTTTATTCGTATTTTTTACCGTGTGCAAAGTACACACGAACTCATCGTGAAATCTCTCACGGTGGTTCTCACGGTGTTGATGTGGAGAAATAAAATCAAAACTCGATGATGTAATGATCTATGGGTAAAAACCAATGAAATAATTATCCACTTACCAGGAAAAATCACGTGGTATTGAACATGATTATTAACGGTAAATCACCGACGCTCCTGTCCGATTTTTTTTCGCGGAGAGTGGGCGGCTGTACAGGCTAACCAAATATGGTTGTGAGAGTTGAACCAGACAAAGAAATGTTAAATAGCGGAACACACATGGCAAAAAATGGTAACTGTAGAGAAAAAGGGACTCGAGAAATGGTTATTTGGATGGTTCCATAGCAACAGTTTGGTAGTTAAGAGGCAACCCCCTTAAACAGATCTTCTCAGGCTTGTTGAATATTGTTGGGAGAAGTTGACCCTCATACTAGGATTTTTGCTAACAACGGGTTTGTGACCAAATTATCCGTGCTTAGTAACAGCCCACTTGCGGCTAGCTTTCACGATTTAGTCATTTTTACTAAATTACTGTAATCCGAATCATCTTAAAGTGCTACTGTGACGGAAAATCAGTTTTTCTGTTACTTTGGATTTCAAAACCGTGACTATGTTAACTAAGCACTAATTGACCCAAGTTTTCAGGCCTTGATTTCAAAAGGGACACCTATTTATTTTAACTAAGAATGTTCCTGTTTAATGGTCCGCCATTAATGACTTTAAAAAGCTGGATCCAGGAGAAAATAACGTCGAAAGCCCTATTCACATGGCATAAGCTAACCAAGGTTAGACCTGGGTTCAAATTAATACGGTTTAGTTATCGTCGTGTGAACGCTGCTAACCCGGGTTCGAGCGGGGTTAAATCCAACCGCTGGAGAGGTAGGTTCGACCCAGGTCGAACCTGGGTTACTTTTGCAACGTGTGAACGCAACCTGGGTCGAACCTAGGTTAATCTTAATTTCACACATGCGCACTTGTACGTTTACCGATCGAGCGTTGCGTGTGCGTATTTCATGCTCCTATATTTTCTCCATATATTCAACGTGTCGAATGTCGTTCGGGCAATTCGAGATCTCCAGTTAAGATAGATGGCGAGCCGTTTTTGAGCAGAAACTTTTTCATCCGCTTTCATCTCTCTAAACTCTTGCGATTCGTGAAACGAAGTTACACTAACGCCAAAGCTATAATTATAAAAATTTGCCTCCAAATCTCCACCATTAAGAAAGGATTGTCGTCCTCCATATTGTCGCTATTGCACTGTCCTGTTCTGATAAAAATGCGCATGGTATGTAAAAGCAAACCCCAGTTCGCCCCAAGGTACGTGTTCACATCAGCTTTCTGAACTTTTCCGTGTGAACAAATTAGGGGCGAACCCGGGTTAATTTAAACCCGGGTGGAACCTAGGTTAGTTTTTTGCCGTGTGAATAGAGCTGAAGACCTACTAGTTTAAGAATGCGTGTGTAAGCGGTCGAATTAATATGCAGCACGGGAGTTTCGGGCTTTCAGATTTTCAGACTCTTATTGCATATATATTAAATGCATTTACACGATAAAAATTAAAGCTAGTAAGTAAATGACGTCACTTTTCCCTAGATCCAACCTTCGGACGTCGAATGATTGGTCAGTTTTGAACTTGAGTAACGGCGGACCCAAAGTAAACAGCCTTTGGATAAAAATCAAAGCTCAAAATTTTGCCAGTTAGGTGTTAAGCAAGCACACTATCAAAAAGAAGAAGAAAGGAAGCAATTTTTTTGACCATTGTAGCACTTTCACTAGTAAGCTGAAGGTCTTAGATTCGACCTCTATTTGAAGTATCAAATTACGTCTAGGGTTTGCCTGTGTCACTTGTTCTGTGAACGGACAAATCAATAAGTCACGTTAAATAACTTCCGAAGTGCTTTGCTGAAAGATCACTCGGTGACTTGTGGCACGCATTGATTTGAAATGAGCTGATATTTAAGAATACGAGCAGTATTTCATCTTGTGTTCAATCCGTCAAGCCCAACGGCACAGAAAAAGGAATAGAGAAAGAGGAGTACCGCCTGGCGATCTCTTGTGCGATTGTTTTTTTTTTGGCGTTACGCTCAACTGACTGAGCGAAAGACGGGCTACTTCTTCTTAAAAGTGAAATGTTGCAAATTATTTCCAAAAATCCCTTCATGATCCATATTCTTGATTGATTCTTTCATTAGAACGGATTTTAGCCAAGTATAAAGGAAAGCCACAGTGACTCTGTATTATCTTTTATATTTTGAATTATGTGATTGGCCCAATAGTTTCGCGCTGCAATTTATTTAAACCAATCAATAGCAAAACTCTTACAAAATACAAAACTTCCCAGATTTTCTGATTGGCTCGTTTACGCCGTGTGAACCAGTCAGTGGGATTTAAGAAGACTGAGTGCAAGATGTTTCCGAAGCTTACGGATGCCAAAACGCTCGTGATTTTAAGGTTAAAGGAACGGAGACTTGAAATTAACGTTTTCTTTTCCGAATTTATACTTAGTGAAAAATCTGGCAAAAAAATTCGACTTTCCTTGACCCTTGCTTTTATTGTGGTCGTTAAAGCTTACTTTATTTTACAAAATTGATGCTCCCTAAAATGTTCTCTCCATCCTCTTATTTAAGTCAGTCCAAGCAAGAGAAAATTAGGGGACAGAGAAGGAGGCTCCCGGTCCAGCCCTTGGGATATGTCATGTCCACGAAAGTTAATTTTAGACGAGCGGAAGTCTTCCGAGACGTCCGCATGCAGGCCAACCTCGGTCCGATTTTTGAAAGAAAATATATGTTCATCAGCCTTCCACGTGCGCCATCATTTTCTCTTTTCACTAAGAACCTGAGAGCGAGGCAAGACTGCATGCGGACATCTCAGAAGACAGACTTCCGCTAGAACAAAGACTTCCGCTCGTCTAAAAATAACTTTCGTGGACATAACATATCCCGGCCAACGCCTTGAGCCTCCCTCTCTGTCCCCTCATTTTCTCTTGGTCCAAGAGTTTTTGTTTTAAGAATGAAAACGAGTTTTCTCAAGAAAGATGTCATTTATCCTTGAATAAAAAGCATTACGCCTCTTTCAAAATAATTTACAATTATTGGACGTTTTTGAGCAAAATATCGTGATTTGTCACTGGAGAGCAGATCAATTATTTATCGAAGCTGAAGGCTAAGGCAAATAATTGATCTGCGAGAAACTGAAAAATCACGATATTTTGCGATAACCGAGTTCAATAATTGTTTTATCATTTGATGACTGAGTTAACTTTGTTTTTCACAATTCCCAACAATTAAATCTTTTTCTGAAAGCTCAGGAAAGGGAACTGCCATTGTCACACAAGACCGTGGTTTTAATTACGCATGAGCAGAATATTACTTGCAGCAAACACTTATTTGTAGACAGTTATTTGCAGGTCACGTGGTGGGCTCTCGGTCAATGAAAAGGAGGGAAAAATACATCGAATGATAATTTAATTAATTCGAGCCTTAATTTCTTAAAATACGGTAATATACTTTTTTTTTAAAAAATACTACGCAATTGTTTTTTTCCCTTTGAACGTTTAAAATGTGAAAATAGTAACATGGTATCGTCTTGGGGCGTCTGAAGTTGAAATTGATTTGATTTCAGGTTTGCGTATTAAAACCAAGTACCTATTGCATTGCTTTACATCGTGAAAGAGTACCTTTTTGTAATTAGGATGAAGTTATTGTAATGACAAAATGCCTTAATTCCATCGAACATCATTTAACTCCCTGCTTCTTGTGTGAATATCATGTACAGTTCACCCATGCTGATGACTTTAGAGTAGACTTGCCACAAGTCGACCTCACGATAACCCCAGAACAAAATGTTTCGGCGAGCGAATCGTGATTTTTCGTACGCGAAGTGAATGAGCGAGCGACGAAGTCGCGAGAGATCGACTTGTCTCGCTTGCAAAGTCTTCATTTGCGTCTCGCGCCAAAAAGGGGATGACGTCATTCGCAAGCCCTGAACTTGATGGCGCAATCCGACGAAAACAGTCGAACATGTTTGTTTCTACGAAATCGAGAAACAAAGATGAAATAAAACGAAAGCTTTTTTTCAATCTCGAGTGGCCGCTTGGAAAGGAGATTTCCAGTGGTATTTTCTGGACCAACACTTGTGCCGTGATTTGTGCTGATAGAAACGAAAGACTAATATATTCGAAAGATTAGCAAGTAAGGGAAAGCTTCGAATCGTCAAGAAAGTCAATTGATTTCACTCATGAAAGATCAGGTACGCTTCAGGTGTAGGAGACGTACTAGACCGGGATTAAAAGATACATCCTAGTGAAACTTAAGCTTACCATTTAGCGATGCAATGACTTTCGTCGATGAATACACATGAATTTTAAAATTTTTTGTTCCATTCGACGAAAAATGTGTTGATAGTCGTTGAGAATCGCCTCGGGACTTCCAGACACCCGTTTATACTTAAGATTTTAAATGTGTTGTCTCGTAAATAGCGACCGGCTACAGACCAAATCTTTCGCGAGTGAAATCAATGGAAGAATTACGAAGACGATAGCATTGCCACCCGCTCCAAGTAAACGACCAAAAGCATACGGGACTAGTTCAAAGGTCAGACTTTTCCCAGCTCCGGTTGGAGAAGACACAAACAGATCTATGCAAGACAGATATTCTTCAATTATTTTTCTCTGATGGTCGCGTAATTTGGCATATCCGGTGGCCTTAGTAGCATGTTTGAAAATCACGCTTCACTGCTTGTGGCTAATTTTGATTGACAACTCTATCCCCTGGGGTCCACGAGGACTACTCTGATTGGCCTAGCTCAGCGACCCGTTTTTGGGTCGCTAAATTGGCGCCAATCAAGTATGAAAAGTCCTTCGCTCCGAGCGTTTCTAGACGAAGGACTTTTCGAAAGTCTAACTTTAGAGTTGAGATCAATAAAATATTACGGTTTTGTAAGCATTCTCTTGATTGTAATAACAGTGTTTCCGTTGCGCCTACGGCTTTAGTCGAAGCACCATGGTTAATTTGTTTCAGAAAATCAGATTGCATCATTGCAGGAACCATCCAACAATTATCACATTACATTCAAGGAACAAAATACGGCAGTAAGAAAGACTCATTATGTAGCCTTTATGTGATGTTAGAGCAGTTTTCAAAGGACTGTCGATCGTCGAAAGTAATTACGCGATTGCAATTGCTACGCTTAGTGATTGGTCTAAAAATCTCGCGCCAGTTTATCAACCAATGATATAGGAAAACCAAAACAAATCGCGACTCGCACGCGCAATTTGTCCCGCGTTTTGAGCAAGTTACATGGAATTTTTGCCAATTTGGATTGGTTCATTGTGCGGTTTGCACCTGCTGTGATTGGTCGAATTAAGTACTTTGGTATTTGTTTTACGACACTCAATTGAAAACCGCTCTATTTAAGAGATATAAGCATCACTAACTGCGGAAGGAAAGTGTTCCAAAGACCAATGACAACGGTATCCTGTGTTGTAGCTTTCACGCGGATCCTCTCGGGGTAATTTTTTCTTTCTTTTTTCAAAACTAAATTTGGATGGACATCAATCAAATATTTCCATGACAATGGTTCCATTCAGTTGGTGGCAGATGCATTCGTCATGGAAACATTTGATTGACGTCCTCTCAAATTTAGCTTCGAAAAATGAAAAATAAAAAGTCTTTGAGGGGCACGTGTGACTGGTAACCGCTGTAAAGAACTTTTATAGCTATTGTGGTCTGTTAGACCATTGAACGGTAAGCTCGTGTTTTCCTTCTACCATTTTCCAGTCTTTTTCCGACTACTTTACCTTGGAAACTGTTCTTCTCTGGCGCTTTTACCATTCAATTTTAAATTCCTATACCCGATACTGAATGATATCGAAAAACTGGAAAATTGGCACATTCCTACTAGGGTCTAGTTTTCTCCTTATTTTTTCATCATAGGCGGGAATCACGTTCAACTCTGAAGATGGCTTGGACAACGTTGTCGATAGTTTCAGTCACCAACAACCGTCTATGCTCAGATTTCTAGCCGCTGGTGTCTCGTTGCGCAACGAGACACCAGCGGCTGGAAGTCTGAGCCGAAAGCCTTTGGCAAACGAGAGCGAGAGTTGATGAGAGTTGACGAGAGTTGAAACTCTCATTCTCGTTTGGCCAGGAACTCTCTCATTCTCTCTAGCGGGCTCATCCAGTTTGAACCCGCTCAAACTGATCATGAGAGCTGGCGGGAGTTTGGTCTCATTTGGGCGCACACGAGAGTTTGAGCGAGAGCGTTGCGGTCAGCATTTACTCTTTGTTTCCAGCCGGCTTTTTTTGATAAAAAAGAACCAAGGACTTGAGAGATATCTTGGGAAACTTCCTTAGCAATGTAAGATATCGTTGCTGTACCAATCCGAAATTGAAAATGTAGCGATCGGAATGTTTCCCCTGTATCGAGGAAGCGCAACGTAAGCGTTGGCCTCTCAGCGGGGCTTGATGACCTTGTGGCCTGAACCTAGTGCTTAGTTATCCTTGGGGAGATTGCAGCTAGAATTTCTCAAACTGACATTTCCCTTATTATTCAACTTACACGACGTACAATCTACTTCAAACTTCAAGTCTACTTCAAAGAAACAAACATTTTATACATTCTGAAAAGATTCACAATAGACCGGCGAGGCAGAGAGTCGAACCCGGAGCGATGGTTTCTCATTTGAGTTTCGTATGTCCACTAGACTAACGAGACAAGCTCCCGAAAAGTCGAATTTTTTAGAGTATTGACATTGTGGTACACAGAAAAATAACTGAAAGCTAACCGTTTTCAGAGTGGTTTTTAGACCTAAATCTTGTAGATCAACGCGGCTTAGCTCAGAAACGCTATTACGTGTTGAACTAAAGCTCTACGTCTGCCTGTTTTTATTCTTTTTACAGCTGTAAGCTTGTCGTATTAAGGTAGGATATTGCGTCCTGTAATTGTTGCAAAATGTCTAATGTTAAGGTATGGCCGTGAGTGTTTACCGTCTTCAACTCGCAACCGGCTGCGACAATTTTGTTAAAGTAACTCTTCTCGTAACGACGCTTTATCCAGTCTCTCGTTTTACCACGTTTTGGATAATTATCCTTTCTTACTCATTAAACATAAGCGTTAGAATTAAACATGCAGAAGCTTTTCATGCAGAAGCTTTTATTTGCGCTCAAAATTCATTTTACCGGTCAGGCTACAGTAGCGCAATATACCGGCTGGCTAGTCACCATATTTTCCCAGGGTAGTTCCCATGCTCTCTCTTTTGTTTACGCACGAATACTCTTGACAGACTCTCGTCAACTCTCGCTCTCTCGATCACCCTTATCTCAACTCTCGTCAATTCTCATCAACTCTCACTCTCATTTGGTCAGGGCTTAACAATTGTTCTTCTCAGGAAGAATCGAATTCCATCAAAGTATAAAAGCTAAACTTATATATTAAATTTTATTGGTTTTTTACATAAAACATTAAGTCCAAATTAATTTTCTGTAATATCGTATTTCAATGTAAAACATGGAAATACAAAGGCGGGTCTTTTGTCAAGTGGTAGTTAACGGCTGGTATGACATTTCTTGTGTAATGTTACCCGGAACCTTTGTCAAACCGTGATATTTGAGAGATTGAGTTTCGTCTTCCTGTTTTCGTGATACATAATACGGTACCACACTGTTTAGTGGAGTTTTCAGATAAATCTAAAATGGGTATATGCAACAAGGAAAGTGCAGAACCTGAACCGTCTGTATCAGGAGGAAATTGTGCTCATGTTCATAAATATTCATCTGTTTTGTCTGTGTTTGCGATTGTGTTGACCATTGCCCTTTTCGCGAGAAACGAGGGAGCGATTCGCGAGATGAAAATGGCTGAGGCAGAGCTTTCCGAGGAAATTCAACAAATCAAAGTAATTCTGAAACAAAGAGCCATGTATCCCGTGAAAGTGCACAAAAACGAGGATGGTTCAAGGGGTAAGTTGTTACGAAATTATGAAAACCTTGTAAGACATGTACAGTATGCGATCAGTGTTTATTGCGTTATTTACCTTGTGCAGATAAATTGCAAAGCGCCATTAAAAGGAATCCCGTTAAACACCAAAACCACACAAGGAAGAAGAAAATTTCGATTTGTATGTTGGATAATAGTTTCGTCTTTGTGAAACTTGGAGATACAAAGGAGGCTATAGGGTATTGTACTGACTTTATCTGAGTGAAACTGCAATCGACCAGTCTTACGTGAGGTGTCATCAGACGAATAAACAGTGCACGTCCTAACTCGCCCAGGGTCATTGGAGGGTAACCCTTTTTGAATCGATCGTCGTTTGCACGCTGTCTCTAAAAACGACTCAAACAGTCCAACGTATAAAAAATTAAGTGAAGCTATGATCCTCGAAGTTACGAAAGCAATTTTTAGCGTAGAAAAGCCTGAAAAATTAAGGACTTGAAGGGGGTTTGAACCCGTGATCTTACGATGCAGTTGCGAGGCTCCAACCAACTGAGCTATGACGTCACTGATGTTGTGAGCTGGTCATTTTTGGTCTCGAATGGCTTCAGAGCTCAGTCGGTTAGAGCGTCGCACCGGCATCGCGAGGTCACGGGTTCAAACCCCGCTGAAGTCCTGAATTTTTCATGCTTCTCTACGCAATTGCTAAAAATTGCTTTTAGAACTGCGAGGATCATAGCTTCACTTGAATTCATATCCGAAGGTCAATATATGATTATTTTCATATATTATTTCGTTCGTTGGATAAAAAATTGTACGGTAAATCACAAATCTTGGTTCCCAAAAGGAATCAGAGACGGTATGATCATTTAGAAATTCTTAGCTGGCCAGAAAACCTTGCCTCGGTATAAATTAATCTCGCTTCAAAGAAAAATCCTCTTTGTGGAAACTGCGCCGAGATAAACAGCATCCGTGACCTCGTGATCCTCGGAAACAGCATCAACATGAGTTTGAGAAATGACATACTGCGTTTCGATTTCCAAGTGGCATACATTAGGGAAAAAAAAACAAAATCGAAATAGAGATTTTAGTGCTTTGCCATTTGACTCAATGATGAACTCTTTCATTGCTGTCGCAGTGAGTGAAACTGAAGCGAACGAACGAGGCAGCCCTCAAATCGGGAGAAGAACACATTTGTTCGAAACGCAAGGGATTGAAACTATAATGATTCACTGTCTCGCAACAAAAAAAGGCTCAAACTGCTGAAATTCACAGAGATTGACTTTTTTTCCAACCAAATATTTGAACACTATTTATTTCTTGGTCATCTTCAACCTCCGTCTATTTTTTTCTTTCTTCTCTAGAGTGGGGTCCTCCAGAAGGACGGTCCAGTTGAGGGTCCACGTTTTTTACCGTCCCTCCTCAAGACCTATTAAAATCTCCCCTCAATTCCAATTCCACGCGCGAACCGTCGTTAAATTGCAAGCATAATTAAACATCTCCCTTCCTATCGGCAGCATTTCTACTATTTAGGTTGTTTTGCTAATCGAGTTTAAATAATAAAGGTCGGCCTTATTTAACTCTTGACATAGATTCACAGTTCCTTGTCTTTACAAAACCCTTGTGTACAACTTCATATCTGCTTTTCTGGCTTTTTACTCGGGCCCCGTAGGGGCTCGAGTTATAAAAGACGTTAGATTTCAGTTTTTTTTTTTTCCTGTGCAGCAAAATGCACAATAGAAAAACGTGGCTGTGTTTCATTGGGCAATGCACAATAGAAAGCACGTGGCGGTGTTTTGATTGGGCAATGCACAATAGAAGCCACGTGGCGCTGTTTACTTTGGTTATTTAAAGCAAACACGTAATCCAAGATCATGAAGAGTTCTGTGATGCGTTGTTTGGATTACTGAAGATCGGCATAGCGTTGGCTTACTCGATTTCTTCTTGGGGCGCTCAAAGCACATACAAAGAAATGCATACGCTTTTCGCGGTAGACCCACACTAAAAGATGTCAAGCGTCAGCTTCGAAACGGGTCGTTCCGCGAACTGAATGAAACAAGAATATACTCGAATGTAACTGAAATGGACGCAACTACTGAAAGTGATACAAGTCAAAACACTAATTCTTTAGTAAGCAGCGGGTACCTTATTGAGAACTACAGTAACTCTAAAGATGACAGCGACAAAGAAAATAACTCCACAAACAAATGGACGCTATATTGGAATCTTCTGAAGACAAAGTAAAAACCTTTGCACAGCGAACAAATGGCCTCACGCTTGTACCATTTTCACCGCGAACAAATAGCCTCCCGCTCAGTGTACCATTGACTACGGAGATAAGTTTTTTGTCTATTACGTTTTTTTCTTTTTCATTGTTAAACAGTTTGTTTCTTGTAATGGTCTAGCTTATATCCTTTGTTCAAATAGCCATATTAGCGATCGTGTTCACTGCCATCTTGTGTGTATAGTTCTGTTCTAGTTTCACAAGATTTGATGTCATCAGTAGAAAATGTGATCAGTTCTTTAGAAAATAGCTTTGATGTAGTTTGAAAGGCTGTACAGTTATTTGATTCTCAATGATAATAAAGACTTCATTCCGAAGGAGAAGTACAGGTCTCGATAAGCAAAAGTACTTTTGTTTTGATTTGCGTGAGCATCGACATAGACGAGCCCGAGAACCAAGCAGAATTACAGAGAAAAGGCTGAGACGTCTATTTTATAAGAGCAGAAAAAGGAGGAAACTTGCAGGAACGTATTTGGGTAACAACGTACCGGGTCATCCACATTTCATCGTATTACTAGCAAGGGAGATCACTTCCTCGTAAACACAACGAAAATATCTACCTCAGGTATGCGTTTAACACGCACGTGGTACAGTGTATGTACCACTTTTCCAAAAAGCGTGGATGAACAGGTAAATGCAAAATGAAACTTAAGTTTATGCAGAAATCAGGAATACCCGGTATGATTTGTAAAAGAATGTTTTGTTTTCTCAGAAGCGAAACGTATCTATTTTGAATTTAGGGTGAACTGTTTACACAGCGAGTTAGAGTGGCCAATCGAAACAGAGTGTGTAATTGGAAATCTAAACATCTACGAGATACAAAAACAAACTTGTGAACACGTAAACCTAAACTATTCCAAATCATGATGCTGACAAACGCAAAGGCGAAAGAAATGGATTATGCATAGGACGTTTTGAATACCTGAATGATTTTGGGTTAGATGAAAGCGATATATTGTTAAAAACTTCCCAAGTTATCCCTTGTCGTGTTAATTAGTAATGCAAACAAGTCTCAGTAATAAATTGGATTAACGAGGAACCAGTGATTGTAAAGCTAGTAATTGCCATGGTTCGTATGTAACACGTAATCATGAGACGATTCACGGAAAACGGAATTTAAAATGTTATGCAGGGGTAAGTATTTGAAGGTAAAATAGGTATTTGTCGACTTTATTCTTCGATGTATTGTGCACATAAACGAGTATATGTTTTTCTCTTTAAATGAGATTTTACTGCCCTATCAGTAAAATACGATTAATGACACGTGACCGTACTCGCGTTCTTTGTAGTCGGCCGTTCAAGGTCATATAATCAACGGTTTTGTTGTAAATAAAACGAGGACATAAAGACTTTGTTCCCAGATCTCAGATTATAACGTACACCTGCATTGGCCAAATCTGTTAACGCCTCATTCATTATTGCTAAAGAGCACGTGTAATGCCTACCTGCTACATAGTAGAACCTGTGCAACTGGCTACTTTAATAGACAGAGTCTAGCTATAAAAGCCTCAGTCAGCCGTCCAAGGTTCACCTGGCAGTTTGTCTTCTATAGTAAACCAACTAGCTGTTTGCAATTTGTTAAAGTTTTTCCCCTCCCTCCCTTTGGGGATCGGTTGGATATATCGCTTTGCCTTCATTAAAGGGGCTAGGTCACGCAATTTTAGGCAATTTCAGCATTGATCAAATGGTCATAGAATTAACTGAAATAACAAAATAACGGCTCAAAACTATAGAAGAACTCAAAAAAAAAAAAAAACACAGGAAAGCTAAGAAGGGACAAGGATGGACAAAACTGGGGAGGATTGAAGTGGATTGCATTTGGGTAAATTTGAAAAACGTCGGCCCACCTTTTTTCAAATTTATATCAGTTTATATCAAAATGTCATTTAAACAGCTGGAAAATCATTCTCAATTGTTATGTGGCCGTGATTTTGCAAATGAAAGACTCTTGCTCTTGACGTTTAGAGCTCATAACTAACAATTTTAAACAAAATTACCTAAAATAGCGTGACCTAGCCCCTTTAAAATTGGGTCCTCTCCTGTACGGTGACTTCCACAAAGCTTGTTGGCTCGTTTGCCTTGGTACATCGCTCGCTAACCAATACTCTTGTCCGATCCAGCACGTGCTGTTTACCACTCAGCTCGTAGTGCTGGGGAGATAAGTGAGGTTGTTCTACGTCACGCAATCTGGAAGTCGCATAGGCTAACCAGCCGCAAGGCAGTGTTCCCCTCAAAAAACGCCAATACGTCTGTTGTCTTGTTCTATTGCGCCTTGCATTGTGCGTTTAAAAGCTAATTATGCATGTTGATACCAAGGAACACCGTTCAGAGTTTGAGTTCACATTTCTATCTTTATTTCTCGAGAGTTTCAATACACGAAGCGAAATAAGAATGACAGGCCAAGTGACCCACACTATAGTATTCCATTCCGGAAACGAAACATTACTTTTTGTTTTTTAAAATAGTTTCGTGTTAAAAGTCTAGTCCACCGCATAGCATATTGCTGGTACCGGTAAGTTCAACCTTTGCAGGGACATAACCTAGAAAAATCCTGGTTGACATCCTATTGATCCTAGTAAAACAACTGTCAAGGTGATGTTTTAGTGTATGGCTCAAATGCTGGTAGTGAATGTGCAACTATGTCACTATGTGCCATTATATAATTATAATTATGATAGGAAATTAATTACTTCCCCGTAATTATCAGTTGTAAATGTAGGAAATGATCTATACACTGCCTTATCAAGCTTGTCGAGACAAACATATTTCATGTTAACAGAATTACCTGCAGAAGTCATAGCGTTCAACACAACTTTTCAGATTCAATACAGCCCAAGTCATACTGGTAATGTACTTGGAAGTTGCACAATAGATTTTGCTTACTGTATGTCTTTGATAGGTACTTTCCAAAATTTGGTAACAGAGAATTATAATTCTTTTATTTTTTTCTCAATGCGTGAGTGGGCGGAATTCAACAAATTCTGCAATCTGATTGGTTCCGGGAGCGGGTGGAATTTTCTCATCCGGCCTGCTCACGGCAGGCGGAAAGCTAGCCTTAATTGCGTGAGCTTGTTTGATGACCTTAAATTTCCATTTTTTTACACCGACTCCGTTTACAGACAGAGGTTATTTTTCATTAGACAAGAGGTTTGGAAATGGAATTTCTCTTGAAACGTTCAGTTTGTAAGTCGCTTTATTACTGCATTCACTATCAAGCGCGGTGCGAGTCAACAATTAAAACAAGTGATTTCAGAGAGGATGGGGGAGAGGAAAAAAAAAGTTTTTTACCAGCAAAGGGTCGGTCTGTATAGCAAAAAAATGTGACATCGTTCCTGAAAAAGCAGCAATTTCAAGGCCTCGGTCACAGTTGTTTCCCTATACGGACCTCCCAGCTGGCAAATAACGTAATTATTTTGACAATTGGGTGCATATTACTGCGAGTATTTAAATTACAACAAATGGTATATTTTAAATATTTGATTCTCGTGCTATGGATTCATTTGGCATGGCCTCAAGGAACTTTTGCACTTCTGGAAGTATTTTCAAGTGTTGAGATATAGTGCACATCTTCACGTGTCGCGCACCTGACAAAGTGACCTTTACGTGCACCACTGCACGAAAGTTTGGTCATCTTGGAAAGATGTTTTCACATCTCACCTTCGTTTCTCTTTCATTTTTTTCTGCAAAAGATGTTTCGACGAGTCATTTCGTTTCATCTTAAGCCGTTCAATTAGCGTTTCCTTTCTCAAACACTGAGCAAGAATACCCATCGATCAGTAAAAAACAATGTCAGGCTTAGCCACTTTGGCATAAATACACTATTTTTACCTCGTTTCCATGGTCCAGTGGTCATTGTCACCACCTGTAATGAAGATAATCTGAGTCCGGGTATTCACTACATACACAGTCGAACATCATGACAATCGCAATGTAAGGCCGATGTGAGAAGGACAAACTTCTCTCTGTTCTTTTCTTTAGCGCTAAATTAACCATACACCACTCACTGTACTTTTGCAGGCCCGAGTATAGGCTACTTGTAGCCTCTTGTTTATTCTTAAAACCTCATGACTTCTTTTTTTAATTTTCTTACTTAAGATATTTTGCCTTTGTTTGTTTCCCTGGTCCAAAGTTCAATCTGGTGACACTCTCTTATTTCCTACAAATAACATTCGGGACAGCATCTTCACTCAAACATTCGCCGCAACGGATGTATCGTCGTTCTAAGAGCCATTAAAGATGTTATCTAAACGATCTTTGAGATTTACACGATTTTTTCCTTTGCAGATCTAATGGAAAGAAATAAAATTGTCCGTCGGCATCTTACTGTTAACAACACTGAATCTGACAACATAAACGATTTTCGTCAAGGAATGGAGAAATATGTGGAATCGCTTATTGTCAAGTCCTGTCGCCCTTCAGAAAAAGTGTGTCTACCAGGCCCCCCTGGACCAAAGGGAGTTCAAGGCCCTCGCGGTAAAAGAGGATCCAAAGGTACCAAAGGTAGAAAGGGAATACAAGGTGTCATGGGTCCGCCAGGTGAGCCTGGCAAACAAGGCATGACGGGAGATCCTGGAGAAAGCGGTGTCAAGGGAGAAAAAGGTAATTAAGATAATTAACTCCGTGAAATATTTTTGTCTCTGAGACACTGAAGAAAGTTACTTGGCTTACTTTTTCAAACTTCTGCGTTTTGTCAACAATTTCACAATGAATCAACCAACACTATTCCAAATTGAACTCAATGATCGAGCACTGTTCTTTGAAACTAGTTACAACAAGTTGCAAAATTAGTGGAGACACTTCACCTTCTTGGGACGTTATTAATTTACCTATCGATCTCTCACACTGAAAACGGCCGAGGGCGTGGTTGATCGGAACGTAACGTCTCAATCATGGGATGTATCAGTAATGGGAAATCTTCATGTACGGGGTTCAACATTATTGTTGAGAATACCTTGCCATCTGTCAAGGAGTGTCACACGTTACATGCCGTGCAATCTATCGTTGGATTAGCTATTCAAAAAGTAATAGAAAGCTTTTGTACGCCTTTGTCTTAAGTCGGTTTTTTCACAATGGGGTCGAGGAGTGACTAAATGATCTCACGACAAGGAGAATCCTTTGGTTTGATTAAGAGTCGCGGGATGATTTCATTTTGTTCTTGGCACACCGCTAACACTAATGAAGCCGACAACTCCAAGCCTTTGCCAAAACAATACTCTATTCTTTTAGGTTAGCACATTTTTCCCTTTTACCGTGTTTACATTCTTTTTGTCACACTTCCATTTTGTATATATTTCCATCTCTCGCATTTATATTTTAGTTTTAGTCTGGAAACCGAAAGCTTACCTTTTTAAAAATTTTAACCAGAGAACGCTTTTTTACAAAAATGTCTCCAAAACCTGGTTACTCCTCTATTTTTACTACTACTACTACTACTACTACTACTACTACTACTACTACTACTACTACTACTACTACTACTACTACTACTACGACGACGACGACGACCACCACCACCACCACCACCACCACCACCACTACTACTACTACTTACGTGTAAGTTGTAATAAGGGTTGTATCTAAGTTAGATATAAAATTACAATAATAGTATTGCAAATAAAAGCTGTAGTGAGGTTTATATTTCTATTAATAAAAAGCAGCCCTAAAGAGATGTGTCTTGAGTTGACGTTTAAACGAGCTAAGGTGCGAGATTGTGCGTAGCTCAGGTGGCATTGAGTTCCAGAGTGAAGGTGCAGCCACTGCAAACAATCGATCGCCCATTGTCTTCTTAGTTTTACGCTTGAACGGGACAAGGAGACGCCTATTGGTGGATCACAAGTTATACTTTGACCCAGATTGTAACTCAACTAGATTGGTAATATAGTCTGGCGCAATGCCATGTAACGTTTTAAAAACAAATAAGAGAACCTTATACTGGGTGCGCTCCTTAACTGGAAGCCAGTGTAAAAACCAAGAAGTAGTCGCAAAAGCATTAAAGACGCGTTGTATCTTACGCAAATGACAAGCAGGAAGACCCTACAAAAAACTGTTGCAGTAATCTAGGCGCGACGTGATGAACGCATGCACTAAGGTCTTGGTATCCAGAACCAGATCAAGGACATCTAAATAAAGCTTTAACATTAAACCGTGCAACATCAGTGGTTATTCACGTTACTCAAGACTAAAAGACTTCATCCCTTGCACTTTGTCATATTTTTTTAAAATAATGGCCACATTGGGGTAAAAATGGACCTTGCGTTTCTTTTAGTTTCTATTTCGACTGGTGCACCATCGTGTCCGCCAAGATCAAACCGTCTGCTTTTATATTTGGTTCTGATTTGTTCTCTCCCCTTTTCGACATCAATTGCTCCGTTTGTCTACTATACTGACGTTTTATCGATTTTCTGATGGGCTCTTAGGTTCATGAAATCTTTTTGAACATTCACTTAATTTCTTAGATTGTTTTTTTATACGAGAAAGGGTATTTTTGAATGCACGCTAGACATGAAGTGGTCCTTTTAGTGCACAGAATTAACACAGTTTTTAAATCAAGGTTTTGCATTATTTCCTTCTTTAAATTCTTGATAGATTTGTCGTAACTCGAATCCTCGGTGACTTAACCAAAGCGCACACAAACTCAGTGTTTTTCTTTCTCTTCAGTTAGATAATTTTACACCATAACCCATTAACTCGAATCGCCACTGAGAAATAAACCACACCTGATTACCCTTTAAGGTTCGAGTTATGAAAAAATTGCCTAAATTTTCTTCGCTTGAAGGTAAAACAGGACATCCTGGACATCCGGGACCTAAGGAAGAACCGGGAGAGTCCATATCTGTACCACAAGTGACCGTGTCTCCTGCTTCAATGACGGTGACTGAAAATCAGCCTGCGACTTTCCAGTGCTCAGCTGATGGTAATCCAAAGCCGAGAGTATTCTGGAGTAAGATGAATAGCTCACGATTGGTAAACAGCAATGATCAACAAGACAAACTGGTGATAAAGAAGGCTGTCTATAACGACTCAGGGAAATACGTTTGCAGAGCAACCAATTTGCTGGGAAAAGATGAAAAAGTGATTGAGCTCTTTGTTGAAGGTCAGAATCACTTCCTTAAAACAAAAGGTTACAGGTAGCCTATAGTCTGACCTAGTTTTGGTTCAAAGTTCACTTTCTGATGCAATTCTCGTGTCACAAGCAGTTGGCATTTATACATGCAGGTCTATTCGTCTTCCAGTTTAGCTCAGTTGTAAACTTCTTGTCTGTTGTCTGGCTCCCAATCCCATGGTCACTTCTGGTTGGCCTATATATAACTTCAACCGAAAGCATTAAAAAGAAATTAAGACGAGAGTGAGACCAAATCCTTAGATCTTTTGATGAACGTTATTATTAATAATAAAAAAAAAACAGGCAGTACCCACTGAAGAAGAACATCGCATTCCCGCCATGTTTTGAATATCACGTTGAAAGTTGTCATTGAGAACGATATGGCAGGGGAAAATTCATATCCTTTAACTGCGAATCAGTCGATCTTTGTCGAAACTGTGCATCACCCTCCTCTCCCCCTTAAAGTTCTTAGTTACGTTTTCGGTGGCCATGTTTTATCGGCCGGAACTTAAGAAAACGGTGATATAGAAACATTGCTCAATTCCAATGAATTTGAATGGTACCGGCAAACATGGCCGCTGTAATATCTCGTGAAACCTAGTCTCTTCACGATTAACAGTTGAAAGGAAGAGTACAGGATTTGTCTGATAGGCAAAGGGCACGAACATCATCACTGCCGTAGCTTTGGTTTAAGCGTGACATCTCGTGAAAAAAAAAAGCTTCTAGTTTGCTCGTTAGATAGCCTTTCTAAATAGATGACTTGTTTCTGTTCTTCTTTAGTTTCCCCAGTCTTTACCAAGGTCCCTGCCAAAGTTACTTTATTTGAAAGTAGATCAACAGCTGTTCTTGTTTGCGAGGCTTTTGGATTTCCGCCGCCAGTGATCCAATGGTCAAAGGCCTTTTCTCCGTTACCACAAGGGCGATCAGTGGTGGTTAATGGCACACTTAAAATTTCACGATTTAGTCTCGAAGACAGTGGTACCTATCAATGCAAAGCAAGCAACCGGCTG
>BLFO01000216.1:727251-729488 GCA_014634245.1 Montipora cactus
TCCGAACGGCCAAATCAATATTTGACATGGAAAACGACAGGAACACTTTCGAGTCGTCGACGTATGACCCCAGACAGCATATTTGAGGTGCAAACGGTAGATCGTTCAAATAGACGCAAAACAATAGTGGCGAAAGTATAGCACCTTGGGGTACTCCAGGTGTGATTGGCAGAGGGTCGGATAGAGTATAGACTATTCAGGTAGACTGAGAGCGGCCAGATAAATAGCTCTTAAGCCAGTTAACAACAGCAGGTGAAGGTACCCACCATCGAAAGTTTGTGAAGAAGTTTTAGATGAGTTATCCCTTAAAATAATAATTGCTCGAATCATTTATATGATTGTAGCTAAAAGATGTTGGCTGTAACATAAGACCAAGGAGAGAGATGTTTCTAGAGCTGTTTTAGATGACGACTGTAGAAAACAGCTTCATTGAGAATTAATTTTAAGAAGAAGTTAAGAGAACAAATTCATGGAAGAAAGCTCGCCAGAATCAACGCTTACAGTGCTCAGACTAACAAAACTACTGATTGAGAGCCGCATTGTTCCTCTCCGTGGCTTGTCACGAACACCAATAGAACATAGAAAAAAGACTGTGGGCATTCAGTATGTAAGGTAAAGTCTCTGCTTACGAGCCAGAAGGCTCATCAGGCCGGCGCTTATCTCCGGTTTCTGTAGCATAAAGCGACTAGGAGTATTTATACTCCCCCCTGGATGGGATGCTAGTCCATCGCAGGGTTACCTCCAGCATTACGCCGGTACCCATTTATAGACCTGGGTGGAGAGAGGCACCGTGAGAGTAAAGTGTCTTGCCCAAGAACACAACACAATGTCCCAGGCCAGGCCCCGAACCCAGACCACTCGATCCGGTGTCGAGCACACTAACCATGAGGCCACCGTAGTCCAGTATGTGGACTTTATATTAAATAAAAATCAACAGACACATTTTAATGATTTCTCTCTGGCGCTTGTTTCGATCGAATATTTAATTTCAAACCTATTTTATTTTTCCAAAAAATCTATGTGCCCCTGAATTCCTCCAGTTGTTATTTAATATTCCTTTAACCCTTTTAGCCCACGTTTCTTCCCAGTCATTTTCCGGGGAAAACAGTTTCGTAATCGTGCTCTCTTGTACAGCTTACGAGACACATGGGGATTAAAGACACTGGTCTCTGAAAACACCACTCTTTTACTTTATCTCTCTCTGTTTTTAGGTGGTGGTGGTGGTGGCTTCTACTCCAGCGGAAGAAGTTCAAAGCACTTTGGTGGTAGCATGGGACATGGCGGAGAAGGTGGCAAGGGGTTTCTCCAAGGAGGAGTGGGTGGACGAGCCCGGAAAAACAATGCCGTTGGAGGATTTGGAGGTGGTGGTGGTGCCTATGCAGGTGGAGGCGGTGCGGGAGGTGGTGGAGGTTATTCTGGGGGGAGTAGCGGAGACAACGAGATGGATTCATGTGGGGGTGGAGGTGGATCTTACAACACTGGAAAAGATCAGCAGAATGAATGTTGTTACAATACAGCCGGACATGGTCGGGTGACCATAACTTTAACGTAACGCATCAAGTTTAATTGAGAGTTCTTTTCAAGGATCATTTTAACCGTTACAAACAGCCTCCTCCTGAGTTTGGGCTCACAAAAATCTCTTTTTAGTAAGCGACTTTGTTTAGTGTTGAATAGACCTAGACCTACGGAATTTAAACATCTCGAAAGGTTGTAGATATTGTGAGGAATGAATTATTTTGTGACCCTGCTAGACTCACGCTACTCTGGAGACGAACCTGACACTGATTTGCCGTGTTATATCCGTAACTTTCTTTCGCACGCTGTGGATAGCATTTAGGGCACGTTCGATTGAGCTTATTCCGGAAAAGGAATACGAGTAATAGAAGATAGAAATCTCTTTTTACGCAAATTCATATTAAAATTGTCGAAAACCTGCTAAAATGCTATTTTAGACTTATCTTTATTATTCTTGTTTCTTCAAAAAGCCAAACATACAGTTTTAAATCATCAATCCACGTATTCGTGTTCCGGAGTACGGTTAATCGAATGAACCCTTAACTTAATTTAATATCGAGCCAACGATTCTGACCTCGTCTTAACATTAAATGTTCCTGCGTAGGTTCGTTGAGTTTTTTAAAAATCTTTATGAACATGAAATCATTCACTTAATATTAAAATTCTCGACTTCACAGAACAAGCACCAGCACAACATTAGCTTTACACAGGAGCTCATCAAG
>BLFO01000218.1:12606-20785 GCA_014634245.1 Montipora cactus
TGTGACATTGGAATAAAATTTGAAGATTTATCATAACTTCTATCATTTTGGCCAGAGTTTGTTTGAGAATCGTATCTTAAGCAAACGTCCCTTAAAACTTTCGGGGAAAGAGGATGACAACGTAATGTTAATATGTTTTTTTTAATCAGACCCGTCACGGATGCTAGAAATTACAAATCAATTTGTCGTGCGGCTTTATTCTCATCTTTGATTGATGGGTACCGTGCTTCGGAATAAGCATGTTTATCAGAGATTATTAACAAAAGCTTCGAAACGCTTGTCCCTCGTGGAAACCCTCGAGCTGAGATTTGCTGTTGACTAAAATTAAAAAAAATACATATTGATTCCAGGTTTTATGCAGCCATAGAGCTATGAACCAATTTATAAAACAGGGAAACGAGACCGCGGCGCAAGTAGATGACTTTTCTTTGACGAGGAGGAGCCTGACATGTTTGCCATTGAAGCTTGTCTGTATTTGCTATTTTTGGAGAGCTCTGCTGGCCTCGGGAAATAGTCCAACAGTTGACAAAATAATTACCATTTTTAACCAGAGTGAAGCCGTGTGAAGAAATGTTCAGGTCAGATATTTATCTTCGTTGTCGTTTTGTGAAGCAGATATGTATAGTAAGCTTGGATATGTTGTCTGTGTATTTCCCCGAGCCCTAGTCCATGGACTTCTCGATAGACCGGGTGTATGGATTACTAAATTGGACTTATAATGGACTGCCTAAGGTGTCAAGAAGAAAGATCGTTCATACGATACTAAACACAAACAGCACACTGCTAACGTCAAGCACAAATTTGCATTACGCTAAAGATGAAAGAAGCATGTTTGGTTTTAGCTGAAGTTTTGCCAGTTATCTGCAGATACCAAGCAACTTCTTAAAAGAAAGGGAGTGGAGATAGAGAGGCGTTGGAAAAAGAGAGTTTTTAAGCTTTTGTGACAAGTAGCAGTTTCATTGAAACACAAATTTGAATGCTAAAGTTCATGTGTTGATTCCGGACAACAAACACGCCAAAAACAAATACAAACTAAAGCCGGAATTATCAAAAGACAATGAATCGAAAACAAATTGAAAAGATTTCTCAACCATTTCCAACCTACGCTCGCAAGAGACAATATATGACAAGCCATCAATGTGTAGGACTTGTTTCTTTGATATGGGCGTCGTCACTCGGTTGGGAAAATCGGACATTAAGTGGTTAAGTTTTTAGTATTGTTAGGCCGATAATAATTATTATTCAAGTTCGATTGTTCGTCAGTGTAGAGTATTGTTTTCGTTTTCGATCAAGTACAGAATAAGGTCAAGAAACATGTCAGGATGGCGTTCAGTGCCCGATTCAAGATGTTGCATTTAGCACGTGGAATCCCACTGCAGTTAGTTGGTTTCGGACCAATTCGAAAGCGTTGCGGTCATCGCACTCAATCTCATTGTTCATTCAATATTTGGCTAGAGTAGTATTTTAAATTTAGATAATACCGTAAGCTGGTGAGCCAATGATAAACATGAGAGATTGACATTTATGAGTTATGGACTTTTCACGAAAGTGATGAGGACAATGATACATACATGAGGACAATACATACATGAGGACAATGACGACATACAATGAATACATACATGAGGACCATGACGAAAATGACAATGACAATGATGAGGACAATGATACATACATATGATACATGTGGCGTTGCTCCTCCATATCTCAAATCACTACTAAAAGAACGAAAAGTGGCATACAACCTCAGAGGTACCCTAAAATTGAATCTACCAAGAGTTACCACAACTACCTATGGATTACAATCATTCAAATATGCTGCTACCCAAGTATGGAATATGCTGCCTGATGACATAAGAACTTCTGAATCTCTTATTGCTTTTAAGCGCGCTATTCAAAATATTACTGCGTAGATTATATGTGTATATTAATGTGTACATAAGCGGATTATTATATTTATATTTATATTTTTTTATATGTATTAATTTTACTCGGAGACACTATGTCTCTCGAGCTACTCTAAATCTGAGTTTAAATAAAGTTGTATGTATACTAGGTTATACTGATGTAAAGTTTTTTTTCGTTTTGGCCGGCTTCCTGTAAACCTTAATCCTTGGTTTTACTATTCCATGAAGACACCGATCTCAGCAAAAATATGAAATAAAAAATGGGGATCATCGTACTCGTTCAGGGAAAAAAATAGCCATTCCTTGACGGGTTAACCTTGGCGTTAATGAAAATCCTCCATTTATTAATGTGCACGACTGAATGCGCGCGCCAATGACGCCAGAAATTATGCGCAGTAGAGTTGCGCAATGAAAAACCAGGGAATCACCTTAAGCTTCTCAGACACGGCCATTATATATCATATTAAACTACACTGAAGAAACAGACATTTACTACTTGCCTCTCTTTTTGGTAACAGCCGGCCCTTGGACGAAACTTTATATTAACTTCTGTTACCAAGGAATCTCCTGAAGTGTAAATTACTTACCTTGCTTCTCCTCACGCTAGGTTCCAGAGCTTAACTTTCCTTTTCTTGGGGTCCATTACACCCCGCGTATTGATGGCAGCGTTTGGCTTGGACCCAATGCAGTATTGGCTTTCGCAAGGGAAGGATACAAACTCACAGATGTAAATTTCTCAGACTTGATAGATGCATTGGGATACAGGTATGTTGCTTTGCCGAAAGGCCATCTTTGTGTTAAATCATACTCGTACATCATATATGTGGTGTACTGGGAAGTAGCCTATATCCGGGAAACCAAAGTGATACGTTGTTGTTGATTAAAAAGGCTGTTGTGCTTGGATTACCGACTTCGTGTCGTTTTATTTCGATTACAAACACTACATTGGCGACAAGGATGGGCCTAAATGGCTGAGAGAGCCCTTCCAACGCTAAGATCTATTGGAATCTTCATCACAAGTGGCAAGCAACTGGAAGAGGTGGAAACAAGCATTCAAGTATTACGCTGACGGAAAAGGTTTAGACAACGCGAGGAAGAAAACTTCACAGCTTCTGCACTATGCAGGAATGGAGGTACAGGATATTTTCGAAGATCTTGTCGACCCCGATCCGGCGGGTAATCAAGATCCCTATGCAGTCTGTATTAGGAAGCTTGATCATCATTTTCGCTCTGACGAAAATATTCCATTTGAGCGCCACGTTTTCCGGCAGTTGGCGCCGACCGATGGCGAACCAGTTGATAAATTTGTTGTGCGTCTCCGTCGACAGGCAAGGTATTGTAGTTTTGGTGATGCTCTCGATGACAACCTACGAGATCAGTTAATTGAAAAGCTGCCCGACATAGAATTGAAAAAGAAGCTGTTGGAGACCAGAAACATTACTTCATAGCAAGTTTTGGAGAAAACAAGAGCTTCGGAAGCGGCGGGACAACAAGTGTAGCACATGGCGGGTGTATCGGACGTAAACGCAGTCGGACGAAGGGAGGATAAGACAAATGATCAGTCGGCGAAAGCGTGCTTTAGCTGCGGAAAGTGTTACACGTGAACATGTAACTCAACAAGAAATTAGCATACGTAGCTTATTACACGTGCATTTGCAATGTGCAGTAAATTAGCATATCTAGCTTGTTACTTAAGACCTTGACGTTTCGCTATTAAAGCAATAACTTTATCGAGAGCACCACGCTATCAACAAAAGGCAGGACATTTCTCACGGGATCCGTGCTGTCCAGCGAAAGGTAGGAAGAGTTCCAGCTGCTCCATGTATGGCCATTTTGCAGTGTGGTGCAGAAACCTCGACCGAAATGCACCTGAGACAGGAAGAGGCCTTCATCCAAAGAGCACCCGTGGCAATCGTAAGGCGTTCAGTAGACAGACAAATCAAGTGGAAGATTGTTTGGCGAGTAGCAGTCAAGAAGAAGAAAACCCCGCCTTTGTGTTGTTTACTGTGATGGAAGAAAATGAGAAGGGTGTTTGGAAAGTGTCGACCACACGTCACGTACCGACGATGAATGTGAGTATTGATGGAATTGTTCAGGAAGTTTTGATTGACTCAGGGTCTGTGAGCAATTTGATGGGGGAAAATGATTTTCAGAAATTGAAGAATGCTGGTTTCAAGGGGAACCTCGAACATTGTTCAAGATAATTGTTTGCCTATGGGGGCAGAGAAATTGAGGTCATTGGCCAGTTCAAAGCGTTAAATTTCGGTGGGAAATGCTAAGGTAACTTCCAGTTTTGTTGTAGTTAAGTGTGGGCGTTGCATATTGGGGAATGCTACGGCCAAGGAGCTAGGTGTTCTCCACATTGGTCCAAAGGTCAGTCCCATTGGTGGAAGTTGTAATGAGTCAGGAGTGACTTTGCCAACCAGCTCAAAGCTCAATACCCTAAAGTGTTCACAGGAGTTGGCAAACTAAAAGACTTTGAGTTGAAACTGCATGTTGACCCCAATGTACCGCCTGTGGCACAAAAGTTAAGGCGAGTTCCGTTTGCGCGTCGAGACAAATTGAAAGCCAAGATCGATGAACTGTTAGAAGGGGATATCATTGAGAGAGTGGAAGGCCCCACTACATGGGCTAGTCCGGTTGTCGTAGCACCCAAGCCGTCATGTGAGATAAGACTTTGTGTGGACATGCGTCGCGCAAATGAGGACACTATCCGCGAACGGCGTCCGATATTTACTGTTGATGAAGTGCTAGCAGAACTAAATGGCAGTACTGTCTTTTCGAAGCTAGATCTGCGTCATGATTTTGACCGGGAAGAACCCACAGAAGTCATAGCAGACGCCAGCCCAGTGGGACTTGGTGCGGTTTTGGTTCAGGAGGTAGACGGGGAACGCCGTGCAGTATGTTATGCCAGTAGAAGTCTTAATAACACTGAACGCCGGTACAGTCAGACTGAAAAGGAAGCACTTGCGCTTGTTTGGTCCTTCCCGAATTTGACCTAGGGACTGGCGATTTTTTTGAAACCTGGTTTTCTCTGAATAAAGAAACCAGGTTTCAAAAAAATCTCTTAAATCAAGTTAAATCGGTAAAATAACGACACCAGGAGCAAACAACACACGTATGGAATAAGGTAAGCCATTTGTATTGAATATTCCACTTTTAACTACCTCCAAGGATATCTTGTAGAATATCCCATACAAACCCTTATAATTCGACGCCATATTGTGTTCCTTGTGTGGTTCATAAAGAAAACTTGGGCTGCCTGTGACAGCTCACGCTCAGAGAACACAATCCTGCCATATGATTGGTTGCTGCCATATCCCCTTGGGATATGTACAGCGTGCGAGTCGATCTAAAAACAACTTGAGACATATAACCTATGGAAAAGGGTATGTATGGGGGATGCACTCTCCCCTCTTATTTTATCTTGGCTCCATTTACTTACGATTCTGCATGTTTTTATCAACCAACCAGGGGCCCTGCAAGTGTTCGTGCACAGGCCATGGACCTTGAAGGAAATTTAGTGGAAGACTTTGTGTTCGACGGGGGAGTAGGGGACATCGGAAGCCGAGTGCTGAATGTCAGAAATGCTCCATCTCCCGGGGCAACCTTGTCTTTGGCCGTTGCTAAAATGGTTGCCGAGAAGGTCCAGGAGCGGTTTAATCTTTAGCATCAATGAAGATAGCACATTTTTATTGGTGCATCTTCGAATTTTGGCGGTTGTGATACATTAATCAGCAAATTGAGGATAATGCGATGGGATGAATGATTTATCTTAATGCTCGTTCCAGTAATCCAGTTCAACCATAAAAACACGAATAACGTCTAATGACGTTGTAATAAAGGATAGGGATTTGAAATCTATAAGCTGAAGAGCGTGCAGAGCCGACATTTTTTGACAGCAAAGGCTTGTTTAAAGACTAAATGTTTCAAACGCAAGTCCGCGATTTTGAAGGCAGAGCGGAATTGGCGCGAGATAGGCCCCCTCCCCAACTACAAGTGTAAATTGATCAACACGATTTCTTCCTCAAATGAAGGGGTATCCTTCATTGTCAGTTTGCTCCAAATGAAGCATAATCCTCCATTTAGGTTACTCTGTCACAAGATTTCTGGTAGCAAATAAAAAAAAAAAAAAAGTAAATAAAGGAACTGGACAGGACTTGAACCCAGAGCACCCACTTTGAAGGAATTGTTTTTATCCACTCAACCACTTAAGACAAACTGACTAAAATGTGCCGATTATTTACCAAAACTAATGTGTATAAATATAAAATCATTGCTGATATATGGTTAAGTCTAAAACTTGATTTTAAAATGGTTAGCTTTCTCTTGAAGTTTGATAACCGACATTTTTCACTGTGTACGCTTGCTTCTTAGCGAGTGTTAATACACGTTTAGAGCGGCACTTTTGGAAGAAAAATTATTGACCTTAATAAAAAATGACAACCTCGCAGTTTGTGATATGGTAGTCTAGTGGTTAAGTGAATGGGGTATTAATCACAGGTTCCCAGTTTCGAGTCCTGCGAGTCCAGACATACAGAAGTTGAACGAGACCTACCGGAAGTTGAAGTTCGACTGGGATTCCATCTTTGTCACCATGCACAGAGGGATTACATGAGATAGCATTGCGCCTGCGTGAACTCAGTCTTTAAAGCAGTAGCTCATTCTCGTCACCAGAGCCTTGGATCGACCCAAGGCTCTGGGAAACTCTATGCAGGAGAACATGCGCCGTAGGGATCTTATGGCCAAAAACCGGCTATTGGAACCTTACGGCGCCTGCTCACTCCTCGTGCTAGCATGAATGCACCAATTAGAGACGCTTTTGATTGTTCTTCACGAAAACCAATGAGAAGACACTTTGTTTCAGTGTTCCCCAGAGCTCTTCTCTCGCTCAGTCAAGAGAAGAGCTCTGGGGTCGAGATTGGCAGTAGCTTCACTGGCGAAAAATGTCTGATTGGTCGAGGCCTTGTCATGTGACTTCAATACCTCAAATCAAACATGGCTGCCATTCGGTGTTTATTAGATCAATTTTATTAGATCTCCGTCGACAAAAGACCCTTTTTCAGGCCAGTAAAACGAACGAATGTTGACTGCATAGTGCGTTTCTATGCCAGCGAGATTCTCTTTTAAGCCAACAGGGCTACGAGGGAAATTTCTTTAAAAATTTCAAGGTCAACGCGAGTCTCGGTTGCTAATGTTCGAGTGGAAATTCGTTTGTGGAGCTTACCAGCTAATGGCTTACCATCTTGATTTCAATTCATGCGTTTATCTTTTCAAAAGTGGAACAAAAAAGATACCACTAAATTTCCAAATGGTTTCTCTTCCAACTAAATAGTGACACACTGTTTCCGCGGGGTCCCGCATCTAACAGAAAATGTTAAGATTTTAGCATTTTTTTTCAAAATTAAGATGTTAAAATTGCCATTCAAGTGGTCCATAGAGGAAAATTTATTAAGACAGAGGGGAAAATTAAGAAATGTATTCCAGTCGTTCAAAAATAAATTTTAAAGTGAAATTAGCAGTAATAATAACCATGTCATAGCACCTCATAATGGGTACACTAGAAGGAAACCTTTTAGTTGCAATTATATTTTGTTATAGTTGTTACAAGCAAAATGCTAATTGTTTGCTTTCCTCCAAATTATAGAAATAAACATAGATTAGGTTAACTCTGAATAGCCAAAACAACAATATTTGATTCAGAAGTCCAGCTTACTAAAATTTTACTGTAACAAAATATTATACTACAGCTAATAATACGCTTTCACCACATTGTAGTGGGTTAGTGTGACAACAAAAATACTTAAAGGGAAACAAGGGTCTAGAAAAAGTTTACCTAAAATGAAAGTTCATACAATAAAATACCTGAAAACAGCAAAAATTTGCTGTTGTCATCTTTGGCGTAAGTAATCGGGAAGGAAAAATCGTCATTTTGCTATTACTCGCCGCCATCTCGAATCTCTTTCATGTAAGCGAGGCTGTGACGTCAGAATAGTCAAGGCAGTAAAACATGGCCGCCCAAGACAAAAACAGTGACATTGAAACACCTGTTGAAAGCGATAGCGACTCATCGCTCGATCTAGAAATCGAGGCAGATGGGGTTATACGTCCGTTTATGTTTGAGCCACAGCGCGACACCTCCGAAGAAGACGAAAGTGACTCAAACGTGACTCAAGAGCCACCGGAAGCGGTAGAGTCGACCGCCGACGGGGCAATTCAATCGCGTCTTGGCAGACATAACTGGTGCATTTGCACCAATTGTCAGGGCATGC
>BLFO01000218.1:38725-43725 GCA_014634245.1 Montipora cactus
TTTTTTTTTTTTTTTTTCATTGTAGTCACAAAATGTGCATACCTCAGGGATAGTAAATTATCCGCTCGATAAGAACCCGTATGTTACAAGCAGAACCATCGCGTCTCGAACTCGGGCCACGCGCACCGGCAGCGAGTAAGTTCCCCCTGAGCCATCGAAGCAACTCACGTGATGATTTGTTATATTTATTATCTTGTTCGTAGTCACAAATGTGCCCCACAGATGTTTTCCAAACTCCCGTACGGCGATTAGAAATCTCACTCCTCTCTCTTCAACTCTGAGCGCAGGCTATACCACTCTTTGCCCACAATATAAGCTATAGCAAATCCGTTTCGCCCGCGATGATTAAACCTCACATCTGAAAATATTCGATAAAGTGGACAGACGATTTTTCCTTGAGAACGGGAAGCTTTGAAGGTAAGGAGAATTGCCTCCGGTCTCGTGTGTTTCACTGCATGTAAGCATTTGATATTGAATCGAAAGAATACTCCAATGGATCTGTTTTTCTTGCGAAACAGTTTGTTCAGTCGTTCCAAACGATTTTGTGAATTGAACCTGTGTGTTCAACTGGCCATTGTGGCAAACATTTTGCGAAGACTTTGCGAATCGAGCCAGTGTGTTCCATAGGCCATGACGCCATCAAATTGTAAAATCAAAGCTGCTAGGTTTTCTGATCTTTTAATCCATACCAGGTAAAAACTTACTTAAAAGTAAATCTTTTACCAGTTTTAGGCACCGTAGCGTTTTTCGTTTTGAGAATACAGCATTTGGAAATTTCAAATTTCGCCTTGCGTGACACCAAGATAGTAACTGAGATGAAGCTGTCTGGTTAAAAATCGGTTTTGCCTTGTGGTTTTTGGCAAATTAACCATTAAAAGCTGTAGAAGACATGTTTATGCTCATTTAGTTCAGTTCACGAGCAAAAAGAGAGGGCTTTTATCGCAAACTGAGGTCCAGATGCTTTGTTGATTCGAGGCCATTCGAGGAACAACAACTTAACATGGCGCGTCTCCATATAAAGCTCTGTAAAATTGAGTGGCATGTTTCCCCAAACAGACTTGAGACTTGCAGCAGATATTTTTGTATTAGTCTTTTGTAATATTTCGGTTTCGGTTTTATATTTTTTACTACGTGACAGTCTACAGACACTCTGAGTGTGTTGATTTGGCCATTGTGAGTCAACACCCGCCATTAGAAAGCAATAAATCAAGTATAAAAAAAAGAATTAATGTCTTCGTTACTGAGATTTTGCGATCCCAGGGTCTTTCATCTCCTACCCTCTCGGGGAGATGAAAGATTGTAAATTAATATATATGTAATCGGTTGTGTAAACGACAACAACATAAATCGTGAAAAGGAATATAGAAGTGGCAATTAGGCCCTGCAGAGCGCTCACAAGACCCACTTAGCTGGGGCACTGCTTGGGGATTTCATTGCCATTCCTCCCAGTACAGGAATCAAAAAACGGGAAAAGAAGATTGGAAAAAGCCTTTAACAACCAAAAACACCATTGAAATCAAGCAAAGAAAAAGAATTTTATAAAAATATAAGATTAGAAGTCTTCTGCGGGGACAATACTCAGATCTACTCAGTGGTCTCTCTTATACAACGCACTCTCGTGGAATAATTGTCAAGAAGACAATTAGCCTAACATCAAATTTAATGGTATGTGATAAGTCAAGTCAATGACATTTGACAACAAAAAATAAATCCATTCCTCCTAGTACAGGAATCAAAAAAGGTAAAGAGAATATATGTTAAAAGGCCTTAAACAACCAAATAAAAATACGTACACTCTATTTTGTTATATAGACAAACCAAAGCAAACGAATGAAGCGGCCTATCTCCAGTCGCTATTCCAAATAAATCTCACCTTTTATCTTAACATTCCTCAAAAAGCTTTAGTAAAAGTAAATAATAATAATAATAATAATAATAATAATAATACCTTTATGTTATATAGCGATAATTCCAAGGTTGAAAACCGCTTTACAATGACAATGACTTAAAAACTAGATTATAAAATTATGTACATAAGAATAAAAGTAAATATTTACAAAGAATGTATTTATAAAAAGGGGCATAGTCAAATAATTAATAAAGATAGCCATGAGATAACACAGATTTTGTAATTTTGTTTCACATATCATAAAATCATGCACCAACTCAATGGCAATAACTAGTCCAGGTATGCTTGTTTGAAAAGCCAGGTTTTAAGTAAGCCTTTGAATATAGATATAGAATGACTTGATCGGATGTTATGAGGGAGTGAATTCCACAGCTCAGGGGCTGCGCAAAAGAAAGCTCTCTTTCCATAAGAGTTAAGATTATAAGAGGGCTTCGACAGAAGATGGAGGCCAGACGACCTTAGAGTCCTTAAAGGTCTATAAGATTTGATTAAGTCAGACAAATAAGACGGTTAGTTATTGAGGATTTTTGAAGGTAAGAAGTAAAATGTTATATTGAATGCTTTGCCCACTGGGTAACCAAATTCTGTAGGCTACGCAGAATTCGATTAATATATTCGGATTTGTGAGAAAACGTGAGGACTCTGGCTGTAGCATTCTGTACCAGTTATAGCTTTTGCACTGAAAATTTAGAGAAAAATTTAAAGAAGCGAGTTGCAAAAATCTAATTAGAAGAAATGAATGCGTGGATAAGTGTCTCACAGGCCTTAACGCTGATATGTTTCCTGATTTTGCAAATGTTCCTTAAATGAAAAAAGCAGGATTTACAAATAGCAGCAACATGGTGTTCAAGAGATATATCCTCGTCTAGGATAACGCCCGAATTGTGATAGTATAATTGCTGTGCTGATTGTTGAGGCCCCATTAGTAAAGGCAGGAATTTAAGTATCCCATATCTGTAAAAATCTTGACCTATACCCGTTAATTCCTGTGGTTTGTATCACTATAACACCATTTCGGTTTTTTAAATATCATGCATCCCCCCCCCCCCTAAATATCCCATATCCCTATAACTTTTTTAACTAAATCTCCTGTATTCCTGATAACCCCTAATACGGACTTGTTGTTTCCACTGGATAATTTAGTAGCATTAATAATAAGAAATAACCTCTTTCTGTTTTAATAATAATAATAATAATAATAATAATAATAATAATAATAATAATAATAATAATAATAATAATAACTTTATTTATATAGCGCTAAAATCCAATAATTGTCCAAAGCGCTTCCTAATTACATTATTAAAATAAATAAAATAAATGGAATAAAATATCTAAAATGTACAATATAATTAAAATATAAGCCTTAGTTATCTACTATATAAAAATGTAAACGTCTTAAACCAAAAAGGTCTTATAAACTATATGCAAACTTAAATAAAAAACGTTTTACAACAAATAACTTCTAGTTAAATTATAGCTTTGTCTTTCTGGTAATCTCTCCCCATATTCCGAAGTTTACCCGTGGTTGTAGTTCACTGTAACTGGACAATTTGTGTTAACTGTTTGTGCATCCCACGGATACGCCCTTATAGGCGTCTTGTTCAAGTTCGTTCGGTTGTCATTACAGAATTTTGTTTTCGTTTTCGATCGAGTACGGAATAAGTTCAACGTTAAACATTTTCCACATGAATCGTAATTTCGTTTCGTTTGTTATTAGTTTCGCTCGTCAATGTCTTCGAGTACCTTTACGTAAAATGTCCAGAAATAAAAGCATAAGTTTAATACGTTAAGACATCCTCTCAATAACCTATACAAAATAATATTCCTGTCTATCGTTCCATATGTGTATTATCGTCCACAACACAGTGTACTATACATGGAAAATGCAACGAGCGGAACCTGTAGTGTTAACGACTCGATTCTACTCCCCCTGTGCGATTTCCTGCTGCATTTCAAATTATTTTTGAAAAAAAAAAGATACTCCGACTACGGACTACGGACTACGGACTACGGTATGGCAAGCCTATTGTAGCAATATTCAATACCATAACTCAATTTCAATTCAATGAAATTCAATGAAATGCAATGAAAATTCAAGTTCAATTCAACTAAGTTCAAGCTCAATTCAATGAAATTAACTTTCACTTCAATGAAAATTCAAATTTTTAAAAACATCCGGGATTGAACATCCGGGAATCCGTTTCCAAAAGCTTCTCCCGCCATTTTTAACCAACAAAATGGAGGAACATCTTCGTAGTCTTGCCGATTCGTTGGGTGAGTGCTCGAGACTCGTATCACAAGTGTTAGCAAGCACTAGTTCAAGCTCAAATACGAAAGTTCCGGATTCAGCAACTCAAGTCGTTTCTGAAAATAACTTGAGTTCAAGGAGCAATGTTTCTAGTGCTGTCGAGCGAGGTCGATCCATGTTACAAAGATCCATTTTAGAAGTCGAAGTACAGGATTGTGTTCTCGCTTGAGCCAACGGGAGCGACTTCGATCAGCATCACCGTCCGTTCCTAGCAGTAACAGAGGAAAGAAACAAAAAACTACTCCAGAACAATCTAAACCGTTTGAATTTGCTCTTATGTACGCGGGGGAAGCCGACGACGAAGAAGAAAATTTGTCAATTAACCACGACAATATTTTGCTTCGAGGATTTGTTAATTTAGTCAAAACAGATGGAGAGGCCAACATCCGATCCAAAATTGGCGATGCGATCACACTAAAATATCTGTTAGTTGGCAACAGAGATTTTGTGTTTCTTCGTGCAAACCGACGAAAGTTAAGCAAACCTGTTAGTTGAGAAGAATACACGTACAAACAAGTAAAACTGCTCTGTGGGTAAGGAGCCATTTACATTAAAATGAAAAGTGGGCTGAACTGTTTAACATGTGATGACGATGGAACTAGCTTAATCGAAGATGATGATTTGCCAGGTAAGTTTTGTTGTGTGTTCAAAATTGTAATGAAAAGTTTACACGTTAAAACTAGGTATAATAAGAGCAATATATTGCAACTTGTTGCCATTGGCCTCATTGTGACCATTTATCCATGGCAACAACCTGATTTTGACATAATCTAGGTAAAG
>BLFO01000218.1:48725-65927 GCA_014634245.1 Montipora cactus
TTAACTGTACTTGGCCGCTGTAATAGGGAATAGGGAATTTAAGAAACGGCGACAGCTACGACTACGACACCGCCACAAACAATGATATCATTGGTTAAATGAGCATGAATAATCGTGATGCACATGCCGCACAGATTTAAGCAAGTATATTAACGATCCTCTGCATAACGACGACGTGAAATCACCATATTTGAGGATTTGACGACAACGTAAGTATGAAACAGCGAATCTTTCATTCTCTATTTTAACTCTGAAACCGCTCGTAACAATTTATTTTTAGGATACTTTGCCCACATTGTAGGACGTGAACGAGACTGAATGATCACGAAAGACTTACGATAGAGCCAAGTTATATTTTGAGGTGACGTTTTTGCCCACCGTCCCGGTCGTAGTTCTTAAATTCCCTAATTCCCTAAAGTACGAAATGGGTAGCGCCGGTTAGGCGGTGTTTAAACTAAACCTATGATTCACAAGTTAAAGGCAAAACCATTTGTACACGATTTATTTAGGTAGTCCATAGTAGCCCGTTTTGGTAATCCATGGACTTATGGTATGGTAGGCCATCGGCAAAGGGTCAGTGAAATCAACCTACCCATCTGTAAAATATCCAAACCTCTGCTCATCAATTGAACCCTCCAAGCGATGGCCGTAATACAATTAAGGTCAAATTTTATACATGCCAAATGCTCATGGATAAATGTCGTATGGGGGAAAAACAACAGGTAGTATTTTCCGACGAAGAGTTGATATGTTTTGAACGAGTCTATAAACGCAAGCCACAAGACAGAGTCACCTTTGTTTTTCTCTGAACTCGCACTACCGGCACTTAGATTACGTCTTCCGACAAAACAGGAATCCTGGTCGCTTGAAGGGAAAATTCTCGGTGAACAAGCGACTTTTCCATTTCGAGGTTTGGTTGACAAAAATGGGCGATCTTGAGGCATGGAATTCATTCCTTATCTGTTAAAGCTTTATGCATGTTCTGTCTGTAACAAGATGTGTTTTCGAGACACCCTATTTCGAGACAAGATACACGTTAATAACGTCAACATTACAGATTTGAAGACACCACCTATGGCAAAGGAACATTACATTCCGTTAACGAAACCGAGAAGATACGTAGACATAAGAAATTCTACAAAACGCGCTCAAGAAGAGCGTGCTGTGGATCGAAATTTGGCTTCATTAAGACTTAAAGCAGAAAGTCAGAGGATAAACATATTTTAACATTTAACAATGAATTTATAGTTTAGCAAGACAGTATTTTTTCTGATAGAACATGCACCTGCTGCCGACATGGATCAACCATTTGCGAGTAATTCACTGCGGAGCGTGTAGCTTTATAAGTATACATATTTAATTACCAGTGATACTGATATTTATCATGCATGAGACTAATGCTACTCTGAAGAAAAAAAAACCAAGAGCTCAGAGAGCAAGTCAATGCTCTGTCCGAAGACATTTTCGTAAGCTGAAAAAACATATTTCTGAACATACCAGCTCTCCGGACCGCAGTGCACAATCAGTGGAAACGGCTGATGCACATGAAGAGTCTCAAACCTTCTAAGTAAATGTGAGCAAGGAACTGAAACGCCTTAGTACTTGGCTTGCTGAAATTAGTACCAGAGCGGATGAAATTGGCAAAGCAATCGACGGTATGTATGAATGCAGCTATCAATACAATGTAAAAATCGTTGGGATGCCCGAGCTAAGTGAACAAGAATCTTATTCTCAAACAGGTAGTTTATGCGTCAAACTATTCTCTGACATGGGAACCGATGTTGCTCTTCACAATATAGATATTGCACATCGCGTACCGCAGAGGAATGCAACAGCGGGAACGCCGAAACCAATAATTTGTAAGAAGGGGTAGTTTCTAAAGAAACTGTGGTGCTGCGTCGGTGGGGAAGTAGTATACAAAAATTTGGTTTATCAACGGAGTTGATAATGTAAATTGACCACCGTACAGAGATTCTAAAAGCTGACGTTTCGAGCGTTAGCCCTTCGTCAGAGCGAATCGAGGGATTATGGGTTACGTGTAGTTTTTATAGTAGAGTAGGAGCTACGCTATTGGTGGTAACATGGCAACGTGAAAAGTAGGAATATATTAGTTAAATGAAAAGCGTTCGTTAATACCGTGAGGATTAAGGGTGCCGATTTGAAAGATGAATTTTTGTTCCAGATTCTTGCGGCTTTCCGTCGTACCTAGATGTAGGGAAAGGCCGCAGATAGCCATGTGTTTTTTGGAGTGGTTAGGCAGATTAAAATGGCGAGCGACTGGCTTAGATGCATCCTTGTCATTCTTCTCAACATCGCGAAGGTGTTCGCGGAATCGGTCACCTAGTCGTCTACCTGTCTCACCAATGTATAATTTATTGCATAACGTACAGGTTATGCAATAAATGGCATTTGCGGAGGTACATGTGAAACGATCGGTGATCTTAACAGATCGCTTAGGTCCCGATATCTTGCTAGTGTTAACAATGAAAAGACAAGTTTTGCATCGTGAGCGCGCGCATTTGAAAGTGCCGGGTTGCTCGTTGGTTTTGAGCGCGCTTCTAACTAAAAAGTTGCCTACGTTTTTGTCGCGTTTGAATGAAATAAGTGGAGGTTGCGAAAAGATTCTAGCAGTCTCGGGAACATTTTGGAGTAATTTAAAATTACTAAGAATGATGCTTTTGACTGCGTGATTATGAGGATGGAAAGTGAGGGTGAATGGAATTCTGTCATTCTTATCTTTCTGTGACGTTTGTAGTGACGACTGTCGATCAAATTGTTGGGCGCGATGATGGCCCGCTTTGACCACAGAGATAGGATAGCCACGTTTTTCGAAGAACTGGCACATCTCCTCTGATTTGCTGGAAAAATCGGAGTCATCACTACATAGACGTCGAAGTCTAAGAAATTGAGAATAAGGAATGGAGTTCTTGACATGTGATGGATGTGACGATGAATACAACAAATAACTGTGTGAATCAGTAGGTTTGTAGTGCACACTAGTACATAGCACGTTGCCTCTAATAGAAACTTTGATATCTAGGAAAGCCAATGAAGTTTCCGAAATTTCCCAGGTATATTTAAGAGCCGGATGAAAAGAGTTGACGGAGGTTATAAATTGATAGAGTTCTTCTCTGCTGGATGAAAAAGCGCCGATGCAGTCGTCGATGTAGCGGCCGTAGAGTTTTAGAATCTCTGTACGGTGGTCAATTTACATTATCAACTCCGTTGATAAACCAAATTTTTGTACAATAATTTGTAAGTTCGTCAGAAGATTGTCGAAGGTAACTGTTATGGCTCAACGAAACCACGCATGTAAGGCAGACCCTTAGTTCCTAGGGATTCGGTGGGGGATTCTCTCTTTCATCTGTCAGGATATTCGACCATTTGTCACCGGAGATGCAGCGTGTCTTTAGCGAAGCGAAGAAATCAAAGGGAAACACAACTATCAATTTTAAGGGCCTCCCAAGAGTTTTAGGGAACAAGGGAATATGACCATTTACTTTTAGGAAACAAGGGATATCTTAAAATAACTTTTAGGGAACAAGGGAACATTGAGTTCCTGACCATTGGGAAAAAACTTTTTTTAATGTGTAAGAGGGAAAAAGGCCTTTCCGACGACAAAATATTGGCAAAGTATTAAAATTTCTCTCATTTTTCGGTTTGGGAACAGGGGAACTTCCCTGGGAGGCCCTCAATTTTGTTGAACTAAAACCGGAAATTTGGCAGTTCCCGAGCACTGAGGATACGAGACGTTGCTGATTTAGCAATGCTTGGCTAATTTACGATGTATCCTTTTATAACTTCATCGAATCACGAATGACAATCAATATGGGAAAACTATAGATCTCTGTTTCGGGAGTTACCATATTTTGGTGTCAACCAATATGTATCGCTCCACGGTCAATTTGATAAAACACTAGTTCTCTCCCAACCAAAAAAATACCTAGAAAAGCTTTCCAGTTTTCATGACCTTGATTTCTTCATTCTAAACACAGCTAGTAGTATGAACCGGGACCAAAATCTCGTATATTTAAAAATACACTGCAGGTGCAGCTTTTACACGATAAAAAGTAGATTGCATGATACCGATGACTTGTTTTCTCTGTTCCATACGAATGTTCGAAGCCTAGAGCGCGATTTTAAACAATCTCCAGGCTCATCTTCTCAATGAGCTTGAATATCCTTTCAACATTATAGGGATAACCGATACCAGAATCGTTGAAAATGATCAGCCTGATTTTCATCCAGATTTCCCTGGGTATAGATTTGAATTTGTTCGACACCTCTTGCTGCTGGAGGTGTCGGAATGTTTATTGCTGAAAATGTTAAGTATAGAGTCATTGAAAAAAACCTCCTCACGTGCTTATCAAGCCCTGTGGGTTGAATTACAATTTAAAGGAAAAGTAACATTATCTATGGTGTAATTTATCAGCAGCATAACGCCCCTGAGAGCTTTCAGGCATATTTGGATGAAACCCTACTAGAAAACCTTAGCAATTCGGGAAAGCCCACCTATGTCTTGGGAGACTTCAACATAAACCTCCTCAATGCTGAAACCTTCAGTTTTACTTAAGACTTCTTACTTTCGTTGCTAAGGTATTCCTTTATTCCCACAATAGATAAACCGACTAGAGTCAGCACTAATTCAGCCCCGCTAATTGATAATATCTTTGTTTATTACATCCATTTAGAAATCACTGGTGACCCTTGCAATCTGATTGGCTCTGATCAGTGTGATTTATTACCAAATCGCACAATTTTTTGCTCTAAATGGCACCATTTCCCCAGGCAATGAGAAAGGAACCCTAAAACAAATTTAAGGCTTGTTTAAGGTAAACAATCATATTGCAGGAACATGAGGGACAAAGAAAACCACTGTGTAGCGAATTTTTCAAGTTCTGTTCCCAACTAGATCAATGAAATATTGGCTCTAACTAAAATCCTACATATGAGCGATTGTGATTTCTAAATGGATGTAATAATTAAAGTGGTAATTGAACTTCGTGTCGTGCAATTTTAGTCTGAAATTATACTGGTGATTTCAAATCGAACTCGATCTGCGCGCTCGTTCGATTTTGAAATCACTCGAATGATTTCAGATCAAATTGCACTCCACTCAGTTCAATTATACCATTTTAAAACCAATTCGGTACGGAAATCACATGTGGTAATATAATCCCAGATATAAGCGATCACTATTCTCAGCTTTGCATTATTATATCTTTCAAGGTAAAGGAATTAACTAAAAAACTGTGTATCGGAAATTTTCTTGAGCCACGGAAGACAATATTCAATCTGAGTCATTCGCGATCAACTGGGATCTGGCCTTAATAAACTGTAGAGATAATATACATGCATGCTTCTTTAACAGCTTTAACAAAGTAATCAAGAAGCATGCGACCGCTATCTAAATACAAAGCCAAGCAATTTTCTTAACCTTGAATTACTAGGGGGCTACTTAAGGTAATACAAATAAAATTTAAAAAACGCGTCTGGAAATTATAATAAATATATACTATATCGCAATAAAATACTTACACTCACTCGATGCAGTAAGACGTCGTACTATCACTCCTATTTCATTGATCATTTGACTAATGTCAGAAAAAAACTTGGATCGAGAACATGCAAGCCTATTGTAGCGCTTCATAATGATTGTGCTCAATGATTTCTTTACATCTGTGGGTTAAACACTGGTGGCATCAGTACCTCTTGCCAATTTTCAATTTAGTGATTATCTCTCCACCAGTAATTCATCTAGTTCTTTCTTCTTTGAGCCAACCAGTTCCATGGAACTCCAAACTTTGGAGTTGTGCAGAACGGATGCCAAAGATTTGCTCCGCACGTTTTGGTTACTCTATTTAAGTACTTTTGTTTAAGATTAACTACTAACACAAGTCTGTCTTAAAAACAAATTTTGCCTTTGCCAACGTCATGCCTGAAACCCGAAATTCGAAGACATCTGAATCGTTAGGCAAAATCTCTAGGGAAAATAAGATATGTTTTTTATTGGGCGATTTCAACATTAATTTAATGAACTACCAACACCATCATTCTACGGGCCAATTTCTTGATGAAATGTATTCTAATATGTTACTCCCTTTGATTACACGTCCCACACGTATCACCCCTCACACGGCTACTTTAATAGATAATATTTTTGTGAACAATTTCTTTGTTCGTTGGACAAGTGGTTTATTGTTTACTGACATCTCAGATCATCTTCCTGTTTTTTCTATTCATTCGGACAACACTCTAGGACATCATTCTAGACAAGATCCCATTTTTGTCCGAGATAAGAACCCAATTAATCGGTCCAAGTTTGTTGAAAAACTTGAGGGTGTTGAGTGGTCTTCACTCGCAGGTTACAATGATCCACATACTGCATACACCAGTTTTCTTAATAAAATTACCAAAATATACAATGACTGTTTTCCTGTTAGGAAATTGATTCCGAAGAAGAGATCTATTAAAAAACCGTGGTTAACTAAAGCTCTTCTCAAGTCGATTAAAAGGAAAAACAAACTTTATAAACAATTCCTTCATAAACCGACACAGAATAACAATCTACTCTATAAGTCTTTCAAAAACAAATTAAATCACATTTTGAGATCGGCTAGACGATTATATTATGAGAAGAAATTAGAATATGCAAAAGCAAATACCCATGCTACTTGGAAAATTCTTAATGACATCTTGAATCGAAAGAAATCAAAGCCTAAAGTAAACTCAATATTCACATCTGATGGTCAAGAAATATCTGATCCAGTTATCATCGCGAATAAATTTTGTAAGTATTTCTCCAGTATTGGTCCTAACCTTGCAAAAGAAATACAATCTCATCCTTTTTCTCATAAAGACTTTCTTTCAGAATCTTTTGCAGAATCTATCTTTTTCAATCCGGCAACAAAAGAAGAAATTATTGTTATTGCTCAATCATTTGCATCCAACAAAGCTGCGGGTTATGATAACATTCCAATGTCCCTCATAAAGGAATCTATCCAATTAATCTCTGAACCTTTGGCTCACATTATTAACTTGTCAATTGCTAATGGCATTGTACCAGATCAAATGAAGATAGCACGGGTAATACCTTTATTCAATGCTGATGACCAGTCGTTGTTCACTAACTATAGACCTGTTTCAGTTCTACCTAGTTTTTCCAAATTTTTTGAGAGAATAATTTATAACCGTTTAAATGATTATCTAACTAATTTAAATGTCCTTTGTGATGAGCAATATGGCTTTAGGAAAAATCACTCCCCTACACTTGCTTTGATTGATTTGTATGATAAGATTTCCTCTGCTTTAGATCGTGGTGATATAGCTGTTGGTATTTTCCTTGATCTCTCAAAAGCATTCGATACAGTTAATCATAATATTTTATTTGACAAACTTGAACACTATGGTATACGTGGACTGGCCTTAAAATGGGTAAAAAGCTATTTTTCTAACAGATTACAATTTGTAGATTTCAACGGTCATGTTTCTTCTCGCTTTAATATATCCTGTGGGGTTCTTCAGGGCTCTATTCTAGGGCCTTTATTTTTTCTTCTTTACATTAATGATATAGTCAATGCATCTACGGCACTACAACTGATTTTATTCGCGGACGATACCAACGTTTTTCTGTCTGGTAAAGATCCTGATTATTTGGTTAATCAGCTGAATATCGAGTTAAATAAGTTGTCAGTATGGTTTAGGGTTAATAAGCTTTCACTGAATCTTAAAAAGACCAAGTTCATAGTGTTCAAACCAAACCAAAAACGTAGAAGTTATAATTTTCAAATTTTGATAAATAAACAACCAATTGATCAAGTTAAAGAAACAGTTTTCTTGGGTGTGATCATCGATGAAAACGTAACCTGGAAGTCTGAGATCTCTCATGTGGCTAACAAAGTGTCGAAATCAATTGGAATGATACAGAAATCAAGTTTTTATTTATCTTCATACTCTTTACGTGTATTGTATTTTTCACTTGTTTATCCTTACTTCTTTTACAGTAATATAGTTTGGGCGTCCACCTATAAAACTAACCTTGTTCGTCTGGTAAAATTGCAGAAAAGAGTGGTGAGAATCATAGATAAATCTCATTTTAATTCTCATTCTGACCCTATATTTAAGAAACTTGGAATCCTAAAATTCCATGATCTTAACCTGTTACAACTTGGTCAATTCATGTTCTCCTATCAAATTCGAACTCTTCCTCCCAAGTTAGCTAGCAAATTCACTCTAAACAGTCAAATTCACACATATTATTCGAGAAACTCTCATGCATTTCGCCTGCCTTTTTGTCGGACTAACATTAAACAATTTTCTGTTTTCTATCAGGGACCTAAATTTTACAATTCTCTTGACATTGATATAATGAATTCTTCCTCAACAGCTTCCTTCAAGAAAGCACTTAAGTCATTCTTTTTTAACAACTATTCTGAAAATTAAGTATTTTGTTCTTCCTGTGTCAAATTGTTTTCACCCTGTAATTTTACTTTCACAACTGTTTACATATTTCAACACCTTAATTAAATGACTAAGTGTTTGTAATTGTATGCTTCATTACCAACTTGTAAGTTCAAACTGTTTTTAATTTCCGTTCATTACTTTATATTTCAACACGTTAAATAACTAAATGTTTGTAACAATTGTATTCTCCGTTGCCAACTTGCATGTCAACAATAGATAGATGCTTTTACTTGGGGAGGCCTAATTTACATAAGCTTAGCAGTTTCTTTTAGGCCTCCTCGCCACCAATGTAATTCAATAATTTTTCTTTCCATCTTCTCTTTTTTGATTGTTCATATTTGTATTTTAATTTCTTCTTTCTGTGGCAAAAATAAATAAATAAATAAATAAATAAATAAAAATAAAATAAAATAAAATAAAATGAAATTCTGCTTCTCCCTTCTAATAAATGACATGGCTTATATTCCTGTCCTTTTCGCCTTTTTCTTTACCACTGGCACAAATAATGAATACTTCTGTCACAACAGGACAATATCCATCCAAATTAAGGCATGCAGAAGTCATTCCCATTTTCAAGGACGTCGATGAAACAGTCCCTAGTAATTACCACCCCATTCTTCTTTCATTTTTCAATCGACTATTTGAGAAAGTTATGTATAATGGATTAAAATCTAGATCTTATGCCGAATCAAATGGACTTCTTCTAAAATGGTCAGTATGGTTTTCGTGAGAATATGTCAACTCAGCATGTAACTGTGGATATTGTTAATTCGATTCAAAGAAATATGGATAACAAATTATTCACTTGTGGTATTTTCCTTGGTTTTAAAAAGGCTTTTGATACTGTGGATCATTCAATTCTCCTGAGTAAGCAATATCGTTACGGTATAAGGGGCCCGGTAAATAACTGGTTTTCATCGTTCTTAAATAGCCGTGTTCAAACTACTCAAACTGAATCAAATTGAATCAAATTTCATCTAAAAGAAACATGCTAACAGGGGTCCCGCGAGGCTCGGTTCTAGGCCCTTTACTTTTCTTGATTTATATTAATGATATTTATAATTCTTCTGAGGAGCTTTCTTTTCATTTATTTTCTGATGATGCAAACCTGCGGTATGCTGACAAGGATTTGGGGTCACTAGAAAGTGTAGTCAACATCGAATTGCAGAAAATCTGTGACTGGTTAAATGCAAATAAACTGACCATAAATGCTAAAAAAATCGCATTTTGTCATTTTTAGACCATCCCAAAAGAAGCTTAACTTTCAGGTTAATATAAGGATATAGAATAATGCCTCAAATAGTGATACTTCTCTTGAATGTAAAGATTATGTCAAGATCTTTATCTTAAAAAAACGAGCTCTTCGACTAATGTTCTTTGCTGGTAAGAGATCTCATGCTATTCCTTTGTTTGTTTTCGCTTATGTTTTACCCCTCAATATGCTTTATTTTGAAACAGTATGTTCTCTTATGCAAGACATATCTACCAATTCTGCGAGTCAGAATATCTGTGATCTTTTCACCTGTTCATCCGACGTTCATTCATATAACACTAGATTTTCTGATGTTGGTACCTTACATGTTAGTAAATCAAGATTGAGTATTCGACTTAATTCGCTTTCCATTTTCGGAGCTAAGCTATAAGCCACATTTAGCGCAAACTTAGGGAAAAAACCTTTTAAAAACAAAATTCACCAATTTTTACTTATGGTGCTTGGTGATGAGGCTGATTATGTCGAGGTAGCAACCTTAATCTTAAAAATTATTAGTTATCATTAACCCCACCCTATCTATTATTATTACTTATGTTCCATGTCTCCTTATAGGTTCTTGTTCTATGCAAATGATAGCTATCTGTGAATGTATGTGTATACCTATTTATTTATTATTTTATTTTTTTTATTTCTTTACCCGTCTTAGTATTAATCTAATTTGCTTAATGTGATTGTAAGTTACACAGCCCGCTCGATTAGCTTAGTTTGCTAAATGGGGGTTGTGTATTTCTTCAATTTGTTAAATTTAATCATTGAAATAAAATGATGATGATGATGATCATGATTGATGATGATGATGATGAAATGGGAGAAGAAGAAGCCACCAAAGTAGTCGAGAGGTCAGTTCCACTCCAAAAGAAGCTGATACAAGGCCTATTCATGCAACCCATGAAGTTCACTTTCCAGAAGTACTAGTACTGTACAGCTGCTAGGCTCAAACACGTTATATTAATGAGCTCCTACACAGATTGTTCTGTGTCAAGAAGAAAGGTTTCATCTGCTCGAGCAGTCACAACCCTGAACTGACTGTTTTTTCAAGCATGCTTCCCCTGCGAACCTCACTGCGGCACTAAAGCCTTTAAAGTTTACTTCATTCATCGATTTGGGGTAGTGTCAGGAAAACAATAGGCTCTCTGTTGATTGTAAGGGCAATGAACCTAAGCCTACTGCTGTAACGGAGTTGCTGTCTTGTTCATGGGCAAGATCAGGTCACCTTTCATCCTGCAGCTTTTGAAGTGCTCAGACATGTGCACATTATTAGAGGTATTAGAAAGAATCGACATCAGAATTCTGTCGCGGAGGTTGTATCCAACAACAGGAGAACTTATAACCTAGAAGTCACGATCTGTGAGGAAATTCGTCCCATCGGTTCACGATCTTATCTATTTTTAAGACAGCTTCTTATAGATTTTAGAAACATTTTGGCATTGCGTTTCGTGCCCGATCATGTTTTTTTTTTCTCATTTAGCAGGTGCATTCTGGTTGCGGACCAATCAGAAGCGTTGTGGTTTTCAGGCCCAATCTCATTGTCTATTGAGTATTTGGCTGGAGTAGTATTTTAAATTTAGAAATACCGTAAACTGGTTGGCCAAGGCTAAAACAAGAGAGATTTACTCTTGTGGCCTATGGCCTTCTAACGAAAGTGATGAGGACAATAATGCGTACTAGGTGATATTGATGAAAAGTTCTGTTTGTTTCGACCGGCTTCCTGTCAACCTTTATCGTTGGTTTTCCCATTCACAACCGTTGTACCTTTCCTGGCATAAATTTTCCGGCATAATTCATACTGAGAAATGAAATGATGGTAGAACCAACTGGGATCTCGGAAAAAATCCGAGCCCCAGATGGGATTCGAACCCACGACCCTCCGTGATCTAGTCGGATGCTCTAACCACTGAGCTACTGGAGACTCTATGGCGAGCAAGGGTGAAATGTGGGTATTGACTCGAGCTGCATCACGCAGCTACAGAGTCAAATGACTGACAGCATAGCTCATAACTGCATCGCGCAGTCACCTTAAAGCATATCTGAGATGCGGCCAACCAACCACCCAAGTGAGCGAATGTGAGAATGATATAAACACATGAGAAATGAAATGATGGTAGAACCAACTGGGATCTCGGAAAAAATCCGAGTCCCAGATGGGATTCGAACCCACGACCCTCCGTGTGTTTATATCATTCTCACATTCGCTCACTTGGGTGGTTGGTTGGCCGCATCTCAGATATGCTTTAAGGTGACTGCGCGATGCAGTTATGAGCTATGCTGTCAGTCATTTGACTCTGTAGCTGCGTGATGCAGCTCGAGTCAATACCCACATTTCACCCTTGCTCGCCATAGAGTCTCCAGTAGCTCAGTGGTTAGAGCATCCGACTAGATCACGGAGGGTCGTGGGTTCGAATCCCATCTGGGGCTCGGATTTTTTCCGAGATCCCAGTTGGTTCTACCATCATTTCATTTCTCATGTGTTTATATCATTCTCACATTCATAATTCATACTGAATTGAATAATTTTCACAACTCACCACAGAAACCCTTTGAGAGCTTTCCTTTTTTCTATCGAGACTTGTCGAGATGTAACTCAAAAACCAACCTTTACAATATATATGAGAGCTAAGATATGAGCATTTTATAGTAAATATGACGATTCGGCTATCACTAGTCCTCTTCGTAAATTGGTTGGTCTGTCTTGAAAAGGAGAGACATCGTTTCACCACGTGCACATTTGCTATTAAGGTGATTACCTAGAATTAGAACTTGTCATAGATTGCTAATAAAACTTTGCACACTATTGTAACATGTCAAGGAGATGATAAGAATGTCGCAAAAAAGGAAAGTGACCGTTTTCCTTTGCATGGTTCGACGCTGACAAATCATTTAAGCCACTTTGACAATTGCCGCGTATCGCCAATGTTAGACAAATTTAGCTTGATTTTATAAATGTAATCCATGGTATAACGCAGAGCTGGTACTGGTACTGTGCTGGGTGTATATTGCGCGATAATTTGCGCACTAGACTCCATGTGGGTCTATCCACACATTCTTACACTTTTCCGGAACGTATGGACCACTTCGAGATTTCGAAAAGAAGAAAGAAACAGCATCTGGTTGCCCACTACACCGATTTGTGTACGTGAGAAAGTACGTATTGCTCAAAACCGACGTGTTCTGACACCATGTTTAGAAGGAGTCAGTTAAAGTGATCTCTTTAAAGGCTCACGTTCACCCTACAGGCATTGCGTGCCATGGAACAATTTTCATATATGAAAATCCCGTCAAAGTTGATGTTCATCCATCCAATCAGATCGCTACCATAAGTAATGCGAATTTCCATAACAAAAACCAACTTGTCGAAAATACTGTAGGTTGAAGGTAGGCCCTTAATGACCATATGAGGAAACCCTTACATGAACAAGAATGCAAGAACTATATATTGTAACAGATATCAGATTTATGATAAAAACGAAATGGAACAAGGCGATGATTAAAATTTAAATAATCTAACCCGAGCTCCGTTACATCGCAGCTGCTATCTTGAATTTTTAAAAAGAGATTCCATGAGCTCACCTGAACAATTCCGTCCGTCTCCAGTATAACCTTCCTTGCAGGTGCAGTTATATGAACCCTCGGTATTGGTGCATACTGCTTTAGTGCTACAGTTATGTTTCCTCAATGAACACTCGTCGACATCTAGAAAAATAATTCAGGGCCTCAGTTTTAATTTTTGTTTTCCCGTGACTGCAAATGACGTTAACATTGCCTTCATCAGCATAGCCTGAAATCATAGTCTTCCTACCTACGTTTCATTTCGAGAAAGGAGTGCATTCTGGCTTTTCCCTCTTTTCTCTTATTGGTCATAAAACAATATAGCTCTTGGGGTCTCGCTCCAATTGTTTACAAAGTTAAATACTCATAGTCCTGCTAAAATCGTTAAACATCTGATCAAATTTTTGCCCCCGCGAAGATTTGAACAGGATGTTTCTAAAGGCTCTGTTTAACGATGGTTTTCCTAAAAGAAGACATTTTAGTTGTACTTCCGTTGTGTCACTGGATGCTAGAAGATGAATTGCTCAACACTTTTTACTTAGCGTATTAATTCACTTATTTTCTTTGAAATGTAAGTGTTGAGGTGTGTAGGTCTTTTGGTAAGTGTTTTTTGTGGAATAAGTTCGAAAGTTCCTATGATAAAAATTCCGGGGATAGGTTTTAATCACTAAGATGGATCCTGTGTCGACCATCCGTGCAGTAAGCTTATTCTCGCGATATCGGTCTAAGCTGATCCGGTCTGATTCCTTGAAAGGGAACAGTTTTCACTTACCAGTTTATTTCATTACTTCATTTGGCGTTGGTGTGAGTAAATGGATGAAGTACTTGGGTTGTATAAATCAATTGTTCGTTAATATAAACCTAAATAAACATTCTAAGGAAGCGTTTGGTAAAAAATAATGAATAACAGTTTTAAATAGTTAAGTTGGTAAAGGTTTGCTTATCAAGCAGCGCCCTCAAAAACTCGAATTCCACAAGACATATTAATGAGTTTGTCAAGAGTTTTTTCTTACCGTTTTCGCAGTTTTCACCGATGAATCCATTTTTGCAGACGCACAAATAACTGTTTTTTGCATAAAGAGGCACACAATTTCCATTGCCATTACAAGGCCAACTGCTACATGGTGACTAAATATAAAAAATGTTGATAATCGTTGCAAACGTTAGCGATATAAAGATTAAACAAACCTTCCCCTTCCAAGTTTTCCAGGTTTCTTTATGACTTCCTGTCAGTTTGGAAGCTTTATTTTATTTTTCAGTATATCATAGCCTCATCTATCTACTTCACAACAGCCCGTCGCAATAATTTATTGAAACCGAATGCACTTTAAAATGAAAGCGCTGCTATCTCGTAGATTTGTGCCACAAGCTGTGTTCACCAAAAGCAGAATTGTTTTTTTTTTTCTCTTATAAAGAGACAGTCTGTTGCAAAAGCAATACAGAAAACTGTGTGAGATAAGTTAAACAAAGCACGGAACTGCGTGTAAAAGGCTCTGGCGCTCACCTTTCAAGCAGCAAACTGTTGCCGCATTTCGGGACACGGATCTGCTTTGTGAAAACTAGGTCATTTCAACTGAATGCAACAAATTTTCTTATCGCATTTGCTGGAGAAGCTGTATTTCACGTTTACCGTAGCGAAAGCCAATTAAATCTTCGACCTTCTTTCGATGATTCTTCTTTTCACCCACTCTCTCGTGGTCATTCTAAATAGTTATTTCACTACCTTATTTTATTTAGAGGTGTCTTTCTCTGATAATCAGATGTTGGAGTGGTAAAAAAAACACTTTCCGAGCAACAGGTTTGCGATTTGTTTTATTACTTAAATAAAAATGAGCTTGAAATCACAAGCACACAAAACTTTAGCTTCCAATTCCAAGTCTGCCAGGTGTTACAACAACTTCTTCTTACTTAGAAACTCAGGTTACCTCCCAGTAACAACATGGGCTCGCCCACCACGAATTTTCCTGTTAAAAAAGATATACTTTATAGCCTATTGGCGCTGTTACTTGTTAGACGTGAATCGTTAGGCATATGCAGAAAGTAGAAGCTCTACGTGCAACTTGTCTCGCAAAAAGAGCCAGCAAACCAAACCGGTACAGAAAACGGACGAAAAAAGTTGCACAGAGCACTGAATGGCATGTAAAACCTGCTGAAGCAAACCTTTAAAATACACTGCTGTCATATTTCGGGTCAAAACTCTGTTTCCTTTTTTTTTTTCCACTTAGCATGGTCATAAATTAATTTATCGTATTTGTAGGAAACTTTCTGAACTCACCAAGATACTGAAATGGTGGAAAGCTTTGCTGGCAACAAATTGATCGGAGTTGTTGTACTTGTCAGAAGAAAGGTGTTCACACAACAGTTTATCGTTGTTGTCCTGAAAGGCTGCCAGGTTAAACGAAAAGCATGAAAGTGTATCCAAACACGACAATGCGCACTCAATACTTCCTTCAACGAGAATTTTATGAAGAGCTCCGATATTTAGGGACGCGAATTTGTGCCGAATGAAGTTTGCATAACGGACACTTCGACTCGGTTCTCCGCCCTTGAGCGCCAAAGTATCTGAAAAATAGGTGTAAACTATCAGAAAGATAGGAAAAATAGCAATTTCAATCCATGAAACTTAAACAGAATTGGTCGCGATTGAATAGGAAGAAAGAGGAGACGAAATTATCATAATACCTTCAGTAGCACCTTTAACAAGTGCATATGAAAGCAGAATTGGCAGAGCTAGGCGAACGGCTTTTACAAGTATTTTGAGGCCAACGGTATCCATTTTCTTGGCTTTTAACACTTTCTGAAACAGCTGTCTTGATCAGCATGAGCTCATATCATAGTCATCAGTCTGAATGGATCGAGAAATGAAACCTCGCAATTTGAGGATGCAGGTGCTGTCAACTGGATGTCATGCATTTTTGAAGTAATTACTGGGTTGCCAGATGGCAATGGCCTTAAGTCAATGTAACGCGAATTAATGGCGTTTGAACGGATCTTTAAACAAAATATACCCTTCTGGAGCAAAAGCTTGGAACGTAAATTGGATAAGCAAGACATGCGGTGAAAAATATACATCTGGCCTCGGTTGTTCAAAAGGTGGATAACGCTATCTACCGGATAAATCGCTATCCAGCGGATGACCACTAGCAAAACCAATTGAGTTATCCAGTGGATAGTGATTTATCCAGTGGATAGCGCTATCCACCTTCGAACAACTGGGGCCTGGAATGTCAAAAGCGACGAGTAATGGTCTTCGACAACAATTGCATCTTTCACGGTCAGATATCAAAGTGACGTTTGTTTCTAATATTTTAATTACTAACTGTGACGTTATGTACAACACTGAAACCAAATGGCAAATTCTGTATTAGTTAACCGGAAATTGAAGGAATCTGACGCCTTGGATTAATTTGCGTTTATTGAAGTCGAATCTCAGTTGTCTGGCTTGTTTACGTTTATTCTGTTCTCAACTCTGCACAGTCCTCAGGTAAAATTCAATTCAATTCAATTCAATTCTTTATTCACACTATCCATAACATTTACACAATTCATATTATATATAATTTAAAAAGGAGAAAAAGATTGATATTAGGCCAAACAGTTTTAAAATAGGTGTGCGGTGTCCAAAGGAGCAGAGCCTTTTAGTTGGGCACAGTCATAGCTAATAAAATATTAAGTAATGGCAGCAATTGCATAGCCAAAATTGAATTAACTTAACGGTTAATGTTAATTAAGTAGGGTAAGTAAGGTAGGGTGAGATTTATTATTTCTTGCAGTTTACAAGCAGGAGGGAGTCAAACTATTTTACTCAGCATCAAGCCAGCAGTAAACTCAACTTTGGTTAATCAAAAGACGACATCTCCATTCTTTTTTAAAGGAAATAAGTGACAGATGGTTAATTTCAGGGGGGGGGGGGGGGGGGG
>BLFO01000218.1:65937-78437 GCA_014634245.1 Montipora cactus
TTTCATATTTCATATCTTGGATCCACCAAAGTTGATATTAGTTGATATTTTCGCTCTAAAAAGATTTAATTTACTAGCAAATCTTGTATTATACCAATGGATACTAAATGCGGGGGTCAGGATATCAAAGATGATAGCTGGAATACTATCAGCTTTATTCATGATTTTATGTATAAGACACCATATTCTGAATTCATATATATTTTATAGGTTAAGAAGCCCTAAGAGTTTGTAGTAGAGTTTGTAGTATGGATCGGCACTCTCGCTAGTATGTGCAAAGAAAATCCTTCGGAGGCATTTATTCTGCTTAGTTAAGTCAGGAAACAATTTAATGTAGTTTTATAGGCGCAACCCCATACTATCATGCCATAACTTAAATATGCATAAATTAAAGAACAGTATATTTGTTTGAGCATGTTAAAAGTCAAGTAACTTATACAGAGCACAATATTTATAAATTAGTTGCAGTTCATAGTTCATAACAGATTCAAGATGTTGCATACAATCACTAGTAAAAAATAAGTGGAAATGCGACAGTGAAGAGTTATTTAAAAGAAGGCTTGTTGTCTATTTTGTGATTCATTATTCATGGCAAAGGTTCTTCAGAAAGGGGTTTCAGTGACAAGGATTGTGTGTGTATCTTGTTTTCACGCACGCAATTGAAATAGGAAGCGGTTTTTTAGCCTCTAATAGCAAATATTTTGTTTGTTTCAATAAACTTTACGCTGGAAAAGGTTTTTATGTGAAGTTTTGTCCAAAATAAAGACTAATCCCAGGTGACTAAAAATACAATGCTTTCCGGTACCCGCAGGAAGACCCGGAATCTTACTTTGTAATTTAATATTTTCTGTTAAAAAATTACATAACAAGCTTGAAATAAACATTGCGACGCACACAAGAAATTTAGTCGCACATTACCTCTTCGTCGAATTCTTGTTAATATTATACTAACTGAGCTGTTATGTACAATACTGAAACCAAACGGCAAATTCTCTGGTAACTTTTTCGGCTTGGATATCGGAGACGAAATCGAACACCTTGAGTGGATGTGTGTTTACAATTTTCTGGCTATATATAATTTTATTTTTTTGTACTCGACTCTGCACAGTCTTCAGGTGAAAAAAAAAATTGAAATTTTTGACTAATTCTTGTTAGACAAGAACCATTTCAAAGGAAGCGTGTTGTCCATTGTTTCATTATTATTCATATTTATATCAATTATTATTGCTCCATTATTAAAAGGAATGGTTCTTCGGTGAAGGGTTTAATAAACAGTGTTCTAGATAAGAGTCCAGGCTCGGATCAATAACCCGACAAAGAAAGCTTCCCAACTTGACAGTTAAAATATATACATTCAGTTAAATATTACAACAAAATTACACAACGAAAAACGGACGTTTCTTGGCTGAAAAGCACGTTGTTTAACTCTGAAAGCGACGGAAGATTACCATCTTCCCTGTAGTTCATTGAATGTAAACAACAAACTTGATAAAACGTGATCACGTGCACCTTTGTGGTTGCCTTGACTTCCTTTTGACAGAACATCATGACCTTCCCCTTGATTCGAAGACGTCTGTGACAGCAGAAATGTTAGTGTTTTTACGATCGATTAACATATGATAAATCTTTTGCTGAGAATTTGAAATTCAGAGTTTGATATAAAAATAGGCCCGCGTTGCGTACGTGTGGTAGTGAAGTAACTTAACACAGTGCTTTATTTCATAGCTGTCAACTAAGCTGCGTTTTGTTTTCCAGGAGATTCAAGTTGCGTTTGCGTAATATGTGGTGCTAATAGTAGTACACAATATTGTTTTGGTATCGTAAATCATTATAATGCTATGATAGATATCTTAGGGAAACAGCCCCCTGAGAAGACATGTAGTTACTAGTAAAATACCAAACCCAGATTCTTTGATTGCACTCACGTGATAAGACGTCCATGTTGGTGCCAAAACAATAGAAAATGTAGAGTTTTGCATAATTATAGAGTCAAATTCCCAAAGGACTTTTTCGCTATTGTTTTTTCCACCAACATGGCCGCCGTGACGTCAGGTGTAATCAAAGAATTGAAGAAAATAGAAGGGAATCAAAGAACATTGAGTTCAAGACAGACAAGAAGTTTGCTTCAACTTCTTTTTTCACAACACGTTTAAGCATGTACTCTGCGCGTCTGACAGCTTTTCACGACAAAATTCAATGAAGTTAAGACCTGTCCGGCGGGTTTAGTATCTGGACAGGAGACCTTAAGTTATACGACTTGCGGTCAGACCGACAATTATTTTTTAACCACTGGCGGACAAGGTTCGGAGGGTTAAAAAATAAGGATTTTATGGAAATCCCGATAACAGACACTCAGAGAGATATTTACACGAAAAAGTTCTCAATAACAAAAGCCGTACGTTATTGTCCTAGTGCCTTTCTCGCTATCTGTGCGGTTATTTACCTGATTTAACACGATTTAAGGGACTTCTCAGCTTCCCGGGTAAAATAAAGCAAAGGCTGCAAAGTAATTTCTAGCTTACCTCACATCTCGCCGATAAAATCATACTTCTCCGGTATGAGTCACGCTCAAACTCCGGCAATGCGCACACGGATAAATTTACTTTTCTTTGACCAAGTTTCAAGGTCCTGGGAGTATCCAATGCTGAGAAACACGGCTGGACAACCATTCACGGATTTGCTCTCACTGTATCAAGGCTCAAGTGAACGGTTGACCAGCAGTGTCCAAATTCATTGTAGGCGAGCCTCGAAGGATTTTGCACATTTGAATATTCATCGCAATGGATACTCGCAAGAGGACTTCTGTGTGTAAATATCTCTTTTAGTGTTTGTTTTCGGGATTCCCATACAAATCCTTGTACTTTTTACCCTCCTAGCCTGGGCCGCCTGTGGTTTGACGCCCAAAAGTGCAACTAAGCAAGGTACAGATTTTGCTAGCCTGCTTTATGCGAAACAAATATTAATGCAAAAGTAAAAATAAATATTGATTCACAGTTTTTAGGAGGAGCAGAAAGAAGTTTTTAGGAAATGTCGATGGAGAATAAAAATAATTCCATCAGCAACAAAATTTGCGACATGAAATCAACGTAAATTTTGTGCCGCGAATATAAAAAGCTACCATCAGCGAAAAGCATTTTGGGAGATTTTTGCTACGCTCAATTTTTCTATTGTACTTTTGGCTGCACAAACAAATCACAAAATGGAAAGTGACATCAATTTCAGCGGCCGTCTGTGATCAAGTTACCTTGCGTGTTTAAGCATAAAGTAGTAAAAGACCTCAAAACGGGACAGGACATCACAAAATAATTCAACGTGCAAACGTGTGAGCCAAAGGGCCACCGCTGGCACGCCGTCTGGGTGACCATTCAAATGGTCTATATTACCCCCAACTGAAAAAAAATTAACTGGGACGCTGCAATTCACAGGCAACCCACTTTAAGCTCAAAGAGCGTCTAATTTAAAAGTTAATTACCGAGCCCAGCTTCACTGTTAGTTGGAGAAAAATTAGAGTACTCGGAGAAAAACCGTCGAAGGACAACCACAGGAGAGAAGCAATCTAATTGTACTTCCATATGTCATTTAGTCACATGGGAATTACTTGACCGATGTGGACCGAGGTCATATGTCCTCGACCGGCGGTACCAGGCATAACTCAGTGGTAAGAGGCAGCGCATTAACCGCTTCTGACACACGGTGCGCACAAACGGCGACTTAACACTGTTTATTCTACCGATAAGTAACATTTTCTTATTGACTGGGATTTTAATTACTCGGACTGGGATTTCTAATAGAAATCCAATTGGACTGGGATTTTGCCAGAATTTCAGGTGGGAAATGGGATTAGGACCTCACCTTCAGAACCCTCATTATTCGCAAACTGGAAGCAAAACCATTTGTACACGATTTATTTAGGTAGTCCACAATAGTAGTCTGTTTTGGTTCCATTGACCTGGTCAGTGAAATGTACCTACTCGCCTGTATAATGTTCTTTTTGGTCCAAAATTATGGGCGGCCATCACCGCAAAAAAAAAAAAGAAAAAAAAAATATATATATATATATATATATACATACATAAGAAACTTATATAGAACAGAGCAAAAAGAAATTGTTTAGTAATGGTTTGCAAAGCGAAATAAGTGGTTTTGAAATTAAAGTGTTGAAATACAGAGGGTTAAAAGGGTACTGTCTTGCTAAACTGGGTAAAAATCTAAATTAGTACTTTATGTCACACATACAACATTCCTGACAACCCACTGAGGAGATATGAAATGTACTTATTGCACAAAAAGCTATTGATATTTAATTTTGGGAGACTTTCTGCCGACAGCATCTCCAAACTTGAAAACAACTGACCAGTTTTTTTCACGTTTGAATCTATTTCCATTCTCTCCATCCATGGGTACAAATAACAAAGAATCGCTTCAGTGCACTTCAATTGTCATTGGCAACAAAACTAAACTATTAATTTTTGGCCTTGATTGAAGCAAAGACGTATTTTAGTGTTTTGAAGTTTGACTGAAATAGCGTGATACTGCCGCCCTCTTTAAAGGAGACGTTCTTTCTGAGATTTCATTTACCAAATCGTTAGGCGTTTGGCTTCAATTGTCTACTTTTTTAAGCATTTTATTTTATTTTTATTTTTTTACAAATATTGGCAGTGTAGTGATGCAACAAGGTTTAATAAATTACTTTCTTACAATACATTCTTTTATACCTACACACAAACAGACACACGTACATGCACACATACACACACATGTACGTGCTTACAGTATTGAGCAGAAAAAGTAGAGAAGCAAGGAGCAGTGGAGATTAGATCAGTCAAAGGACTTGGATCAAAAAGGGAAAGAGAGAGGATGGAGATCCGGGGAAACAAGGAAGGCGGACGAAAGGCAGCTAAGAGAGAAATTTTAAGTCCTTCCATTTTTTTTCTGTGAGGCGCCAGCTTTTCTTTCGATATCATAAATCATCTAAAGCTATCGCACTTTCTTTTTCTTCCATGTGTTCTTTCTGTAATACTGCTAGCTGGTGCTCGGCCTAACCGTCCAAAATAAACCGAATGGTTCCTATTTAAACTGTCTGTTGTGTAGTGAACCTGAAATATGGCATTTCTGGCGTTTTAGTGTCAACGAATTAGCCGGAAATAAAATATTTCTGCGGTACGAGAACAGCTGGGCGTGGGTCTGGGGCCATTTGTGAAGGTGCATTATGGGTACACACATGCGAGTATTTAATAAGCCTCTGTTTGCACGGGAGTGATTATTCTAGGCCGACACCAATTTGTCGAATTTCTAAGTTAGGGATATATATATATAAATTTATTTATTTATTTATTTATTTATTTATTTAGTTTTATGTATAGAGCCAAGTAGGATGGCTCTATGAGTTTGGACCTGGTTCGTACCCAGATTTCTTCCCCCTACGGGGTTTTTGTGACACGTTTTTCTGGCCGCCGTTCTAACCAAAACGTTTGTCTGTGGTTGCTCGACGCTCGGTTTGTTTGAATTGTATGTGCTGTGGAAGCGGGAAATGTCAATATGATGGTTCTGTGCTATACGTTGATTGTATATGTATTCTTTTAGCTGTAACACTGTTAGCTGGTGCTCTGCCGAACCGTCCAAAATAAAGCAAATGGTTCCAATTTGAGCTGTCTGTTGTGTAGTGCAGCTGAAATTTAGTTTATAAAATAACTTATTCGGGTTTACAGATCTTTCCTGGATTTTCCAGGAATAAAGTAATGCTTGACTTGTAGAAGGAGGAGATTCAATCAGTTTTTTAACAGCTGCCAACAATTGACAAGAAATTGGTAGCTGGTTGACGTTTAGGCCGAGCAAAAACTGGCAGTTTGAGGCAATTTAAAAGGGCCCTTAAAAGGAAAAGATTTATATTGTTTCTCTTTCCCTCTCGAACTCTCTGCTAAACACCTATGTCGGAAGTTTGCATCGCACAAAAAGCAACCGACAATGCCACACTCTTGTACAATTGACGCTTGCCCGTTGAGCAACCCGCGATAAGAAAGCGCTAGCGCTAAACGTCATCCCAGTAGTTCCGGCCTATCGGACAGCCTTTTTGTCGCTCCCCGACCCCTAACACTGTTCATGCCAAGAGAAAGCCCTAGAACTAGTAGTAACACAGGTTTAATAATGATGATGATAAAAAATCTCTCTATTGCCTTCACAGGGAAGGCACATTGAGACCACACTAGGAAGCATCCTCGACACGATAAAATGGTAGTTTAGAAGACTTCGGTCGTGCGTCTGAATAATTAATAAAAGCTTGTCAACATTGCTCCTAGCACCGTCCCTAGGATTCTGACTTCATTTTAAGGAGGCTCGAAAGGCTTAGTAGCCGAGTGTGCGCAAGTATCTTCGTGGAAGGTAAACTTGGCAAGAAAAAAGGATCCTATGTAACGCTTCGATTACTTGAATGATTTTAAGACACCCTGGAAGGATATATTGTTGAACAATTCATTCCTTCTCTATGACCTGTTAATTGTTGATATAAACGTCTTTGGCAAGAAAATGAAATTGAAGTTAAGTAATCGAGTTACTGGGTAATTCCGCTGGGAATGCAACCTTCTCTTCGGTTGTTTTGCTTGTCACAGGGCAACGGAAAGAATCTTTTGGGCGTTTATTTTGGAAAGCTGGCATTCTTTCTCTAAAGTAGACTTTAGATCGAGTCATGTTCGCAAGGTTTTCTGGATAACCTCTGCGGTGTAAGCTTTGTTTGACTAATGCGGTGTGTTCTTCAAATTTCGCTTTTGAAGAGTTAGTTCTAAGAAGTCTTGGCTTTCGCCTATGATGAAGCCTTTCCTGAAGCCTGGAGGGTGGCACGAGTTAAAATGCGTGTATTGGAAAGTCTGTCGGATTAAAGTACGCCCGAACATCAAAAATAGTGTGCCTTTTTAGCACCTACAGTCAAGGGCTCCAAGAGTTTAACCGGCCATCACTCTTCGAAATACAACAGTCGTTGTGCCTTTCTTTTTACAAGAGAAATCTTGCCTCTGACAGCAAAATAAAGGACCTGATACCGGAACCTTTCGGCCCCAAATATAACTTCAGACGAGCTCGGAGCCTGCCCTGCCTTTGCTTCAAGGTAGAACGAAGATTTTTTGTAACAGCTTTGTACCCAGATGCAAGGCCGTAGCTAGAAATTTTTGAGTTGGGGTTGGGGGACGGGGTGCAATAAAGCGAGGTCTGAAGAAATGCTTCTTCGGAATTTTTTTTAAATGAATTCAGAGGTATGAAATGCTAATCAAAAGTAAACGTTAATGCTACCAGGTAAGTCTAGGATTTCTCCAATTGGACTTCCTACCAAAAATCTTCCTACTTCAAAGTTAATTATGGCTTAGAATCGACGATATAAATACTTACTCAGGGAACTCAGTTAAAACAAAGCCAGGTTTGTTCACTTCTGCCAGTTTTGTTTCACGTAGTAAATCACTTCATGTTCCGGTATGTAATCCGTCCCACGATGAATAAGGAGCATTCCTAAGCCACTCAATTAAGCGTTCCTCGTTCATTGTAGACCGGTTCCACAACTTGAGACTCCTCAGAGCAGAAAAAGAGCGTTCACAAGGAACACTTCCCACGGGGGTAGTAAGAAGAATGGTAAGTATCTTGTGAATGGCTGGAAATATCTGAAGGTTGCAAACAGCTAAGGCTTAATTTGCAGTTGCAGGCAGCTCTTCAAAGGGAATATTTTCATAGTATTTTCTCCTCTTTTGAATTTCTACTGAGAAATAGGAAGATTCCTGCATAGTAAGGAATTTTCTGTAATATTTGAGAATTTCAATTTGATCACGGGTGTAAATGCTCATTGCCATCGACAGCCTGTCCGCAAGAAGTAAACCTTGACGACGTTGTGAGTGTCACGTGAATACATTGAGTCGCGCATGTGCGAAAAGGTACTTGTAGGATACCTCGTGGAGAACCTTAAGGATTGAGCGAGAAACACGTGTTTACTGTATTTAGTTCAATAAATGTTGAGTTAAAACGAAAACGTCTTCGAAGTGTTAACGTGATAATGAGAATGTGGAGTCGACATCTTGGACCAGTCTTAAAGTCTGGTCAGAGTTGCACCCTGCATTAGCACGATGCCGCTGCACGTTGGCAATACGTGGTCTTGTTATAGTGTTTCCAACAGCCCGAGCAATCACTTCAATCCGCACCCACATGGTGTTCCAAAACTCGTCTGTTCTGTTGTTTTGAACGCATGCTTTCGAAACGTGAATATCTTTGTAAGCTTCCCTTAGGTTGCAGTCTTTTGCCTGCAGAGTCTTTGTAACACATGCAAAAAAACTGAGAACAGAGCAACGATAAACTGTGAATCATTCAAGAGACCAACGTGTGCACTCGCTTCAACTTGTGCGTCTCCTCTACTACAGTCTGCTATCTTTTCCAGTGCTTGAATTACGGAACAATACTTCGGTAACAAAGCTGAGGGAGTTGTAACTCTGGCGGTCCAGCGGGTTGCACAGAACTTTAGAACAGTGCTTGCATTCGATACGCGCTGAATAGCATCAAATAATCGGATAACGCTTCATTGCTTTCGTCAGAGGCTTTCAGCAGCTCCATAAGACCATCGTCTGCATCTCCACCAGTTGCTTCCAAAAGAATTTGCTTTCTCTTTGCACTTCCTCCAAGAAACCAAGTAATCCTACCCACATTATCAAAAAGATTTTGGATCACCTTCACGTTTTTAAAGCTAGGTGAAAGTGCCAAGCAAAGAAAATGTGGCCTGCAATGGACATATGTTGCATTTGGATACTCTGCCGCTATCTTAGCTTGCACACCGTTTATAGGTGAGCTCATAACGGCGGCACCATCGTACCCTTGCCCAACTAAATATTCTAGGTTAAGACCCCGTTCCCTTAAAGCGTCAAGTATATTTCTTGCAATTGTCTCTGCATCCAGATTTGTAAGTTTCAGAAAGCCAAGAAACTCTTCGCATACTTCACAATTCTTGTTGACAAAACGTGCACAGATACTAAGTTGTTCTACATCTGAACAGTCTTGAGTTTCATCTGCCATCACACTCCAATACTTTGGAATTCCTTGAACAGTTCTTGCCCTGATTTTGTTTTTGCACAAAGATATGAGGTGACCTGTATTTGCGTTGGGTTATGAAAATTTCAAAGGTTGCGCTAGATCATCGTCTGTTTTGGCTCTCCAATGAAGAAAAAAGAACTGAAATTGTCATCCTCTTCATTTTGTTTCGAGTCTCAGTTTCCTCTGAATGCGATGCCTCTTTGCCCCAAAACTATGATAAGGTCGATTATGGACAAGATACCTTAATTTTCCTCCTGCAAATTTGTTCCTTGGCAACCTGGTCTATAATTTTGGATGCTATATCATTTCTTGGTTTGAGATTTTTAACCAGTTTAAGGCTCTCTCTTCAGCCATTTGATGCTCGGCACTGAGCATGTGCTTATCAAGTGCATTTTCCTTAACTCCAGAGTTTTTTTTTTCCAGTTCTTAAATCCTGTCTTTACAAATAAAGAGTCTGAATTTTATTTGCAAAAAAAAAAACACAGTAGCAACAAAAAATACTATCGTTTTGAACACTATAACATATCCATGGCCGAGAGTCCATCCATGAAAACGCCTACCACATGTGACAGGAAAGTTGAATTCAGCAGAAGGAGTAAAATGATCAGTTAGGAGGTTGCTCATTGTCTGGTCTGTTAATGTTAAACAAGCCTTTGCAGGATCACTCGGATCACTGTAAGTGGAACGGCTGCTGTTTTGCCTTGGAACTCATTCCGGTGTTGATTCTCACTCTCGTCAACCGAGTGACTTGATTTTTCTGTCCCTTCATCAGGTTTTGTTGCAACATCGCGTCTGATAATTCAGTTTAACATTTAGCATTGCTTGGCGACTCAAGTTTGTATTTCTGTTGATGTTTTCGTGCTGGTACCCGTTTCTCAATGGTCAGGATAATTACCGGGCCCGTAAATTTGTTTTGTTTTCATTCAAGATGAGGGTGTTTTTAAAAGTTATACATCCGCTTTCAGTGTTACGAGCATAGGCGACATCTTTCGACCATCTCGCGACATCCCATCTTTTGACATGCTATGTAAACGGCTGAAAGACCGTTTACCTGTGAAACTGGCACTTTTTCCGGTTATTAGCAGAACAAATGACAAGTATATGATAATTCCTGACCTCATACAAATGAAGAAGATTGTGGACTCCCGATTTACGGGATAATTCAAACAGTTTTAGAGTAGTCGATCGGCTCTCAATAGTGACTTCCCGTAGAATTGGGCCGCTACCGCTCAGTTAACATTCGAAAGATAGTTGCTATGCACGTAACACTGAAAGTGGGTGTAAAGTATACACATTATAAGAAGACTCGTCCAGTCTAGAACCCTCTCTGCTATTCCTTGGCTTTTGATTTTTAAATATAGCTTAGGACCTTTTAGGCTACTGGAACAAATTCCACTGACCGGCTGTTCGTCACATTTACGGTATTCTAATTTTAGAAAACCTGAACTTGACAATGTTAAAACGTGAACTGATTATTTTAACTTGGTAGTCACTCGACCCGAGCAAAAATAATACATTGTATTACAAAATCTAGTTGGAAATCACAGGATTAAAATATTACAAGGATTTGCAGTAATGGCATGTGAACTGCGTCCGGAATGATCGTTAACATTATACCCGAGAAAGGTCTAGGGAGACTACCTTGTATACTAATCCCTACTCATTCCAGGAAATAAGAATTTTTTTCGAAAATATTTTGGAGAGGGGGGAGGGGGGAGCTGCCCTCCTTTGCCCCTCCGCTAGCTACGGCCTTGAGATGTGTGGCGATGTGGACGATCACCCATAACCAACTACCTTATTCTAGTTTTTATACAATTGTATGTTGGTATAGCCTTTAGTTGATAGATTACTTTTTATATGTATATCTATGTAAACTTGTTATTCAACTTTTCAAATTTTATTTGTAAAATTGCCAATCATGTGCTTTAACAAACTATTTATACTATGATTACTATTATTTTGAGGCATTTTTCAGAGAATGACGGAGAACACTATGTTTGGAAATAGCGATGCTGAGAGTTTTGCTGATCTCGCACGACAGGTTCAGTGCCCCCGCTAGTAGTTTTTCTTCAGAAGACGAAAGAAAACAAAACCCTGTGAACGGTTATCAACCCTCCCACACACACACGCACACAAAAAAAAAATTATAGTCTTCGTGCGCGGAAAAAGAAACACCCCCCAGAGTCAGTATATTAGAATTCGGCCGGAATCAAAGCATCGTTAATAACTACTTATAACACATGGTGTAGGCTGGTTGTTGTTGTTGTTTTTTTTTTTTTGTTTTTTTTTGACACTGCTTCTTTCATTTTAAAGAAATGACTCAAAATGCCTGCAGGAATTTATAAGACTCATCGCAGAGTCGTGCACAAGAATGAGTGTAAGTTTGTACGATCTTGTTCTCATCCCTGAGGTCAGACCTGTCTCTGTGGCGCAATCTGTTAGCGCGTTAGATTCGACTGTTAACCGAAAGGTTGGTGGTTGAAGCCCAGCCAGGGACGGTTGTTTTTGCTTGTCACAGGGCAGCTGTAAGCTTGGAAAACAAGGCTAACCTAGTAGTGACTAACGGGCCAATTAGAAGATCACTTACTTCATCATCTTTTTCTAAAGGAGTCTACGTATAACGTCTTCATTCCTTTGAAGGTGATTCTTATTCACCTGCAGAGTAGATTACCGGCGCCTTTCTTTCCAAAATACATTACAGGGCCCTTTTCGTGCCAAAACTATTTGCTTTGAAAATGGAAGAAATGACGCCTTCTGCGAGATGGACACGACGAGCTCATCCACCCCAGTGGCTGGATTTTGTTCAGTTGCCATGAATGTCCGGGCCATTTCTTACTCTCTAGCTGTGTGATGTGCTACTGGACACTCAGGTGTTTTAAGTGTTGAACGTACGGTGGCCCATTAGGGACACACCTTTTCCATTAATTCAGTCTCATATTACAAAGAGTTCCTCATCTCGCAAAATATAATGCACTACTGGTTATTAAAGGGGGAGGGGGGGGGGGGGNNNNCAGCAAGTTAGTTTCAGGTGTGTAACCCGTCGTCTCGTAACAATACAGCCTCATAGTGAGGCAGTGATCCCTGTCCATCTCCTCTATCGACAGTCGTCAACCAGAACTGCCAAGCAAAGATTGCGAATCTTGGAGCCCTGTGGCACTGGCCCTCAGGAAACGGACTTTACATCGGCAGAACTTTGGTTTCGGCAGGGGGAACCAGCCTTGTACCGATGCGAATTCTGAACACGTCTGATCAAACACAAACCCTTGGTGCTCAAACTGTGGTAGCCGTGGCCAAAGCGGTAACTAGTGTTGCAGAGATGGAATTGCCTCACGTTGATTCAGAGAGCATTACAAGTGAAATTCACCGATACCACCCAGAGGAAGAGTGTAACTGCCAAAAGCACCAAAACTATCTAGTCACGTCTTTCCAAGACCACGTAATCCATGACA
>BLFO01000218.1:80937-85937 GCA_014634245.1 Montipora cactus
GCTTTTTATTCCCTACAAGCATCTATTATAATCCCAACTGCAATGGAATAGCTTTGAAAGTATCTATACTACCGTTAGGGCAAATACCAGATCAAACCTACATTGGAAATGACGGTTTTTTATAACCTAACTTGAAGCATTTCTTCTCAACAATATGGCGGAATCCTACAAAGATCACTCTCACGGCCAAGGTAGAGCGGTTCGCTGATCCAACCACCTTGTACAGCAACTCAGTACTGGTCTTTCATCCAGTTATTAAACTGGTACATGACATCGAAGTGAATCCAGGTCCTAATAAGCCTTCTAAAGAGAGTCCGTCAAGAAGCAAGAACAACAACATTAAAATTGCGCACCTAAATGTCCGTTCGCTCAGGAATAGAGGGCACTTTGTTCAGGTTAAGGACACCGTTACATCACTTAACTTCGACGTTTTTACAATCTCTGAAATATGGGTAAACCATGCTGTATCTAATCTGGAGATCGAAATACCTGGGTACGATATTTATAGAATCGATCGCCAAAACAAGAGAGGCGGAGGAATGTGCGTTTACGTGCGACAAATTTTCAAGACCGAGGTACTCAACGAAATTTCAGGAATATCGGACAATGGATTCCATCAACTTTTGGGTAAAGATACAAGTACGAAACTCAAAGTCATTTCTTGTCTGCACGACCTACCGCCCTCCTGGAACGCCAACTACGTCGCTCGACACTGACCTCGGTGCAAGCCAAATCTAATCACTGAATTGCTTCTGACCAAATCGATCTACATACTTGGGGACACGAACTATAATTTGTTACAGCCTGAACTAGTTGATTCCCAAGCTTTTGTGAACTTCTTCTACATACAATTTAAACCAGATGGTTACTCAGCCAACTCGTATAACAGATTCCAACGAAGCTTTACTAGATATAATTTTTGTCTCACATGCGAAGCAAGTCACCAAAGCTAAAGTTTTACCACCATCAATAATTAGAAGTGATCACGATCTCGTTTATAAATATCGTAGTTGTAGTCAGACATGATAAAAAGAATTAAAAAACTTGTTGCCACTGACTAACAAACTTATGTAAAAGCGACGTTTCGGTCAAAATACTATGACCTTCTTCAGCATAAAATGGCTTACAAATACAAATGAGTGCTTTGAAAGAGCCGTAGAAACGTCACTTGGGATTGCCAAGGGTCTTGTAAGTGTCCGGAATGTAAACGTGTGCATTAATGGAATTCGGTTCGCGAATTGAGTGCCAGACTTATAAAAAAATAATCTTTTTGGCCATTGGGAACAACGGTCAATGACCTTGACGTCGTCAAGGTCAAAATCGTGATTATTTTCTAGGCAATGTTGGGTTAGTAAAGAATTCCTATCTCCCGTAAAAATCGCTCTTTTGTGTTCACTTGTTCTAGATCTTAAGGCCCTTGATGTTTGACCTATATAAACTTTGTCACAGTTTTTACAATTAATTTTATAGATGACTCCTGTTGATAGCTCTTTACTAAATTTGTCTTTACGTTTTCTTAAAATGGAGCCGACAGTCATTACGGGTTTGTGGGCAATACATTGATATTGAAATGATTTAAAGTTCGTGGGATTTTTTCTGAAATTCCTTGAAGGTATGGCAACGTGACAAAACCTCTGTTGGTTTGAAACCGGTTTGAAGAAACAGTGGTACTTTTACAGCTTTTGAAAAATTAGTCGGTGTGACCATTGATCTTTAGAGCGTCGACCACGTGTTGTACTTCAGATAATTTGTCTGCGTCAATGGAAGGGATGTTCTTTGCTCTGTCGAGGAGCATTCTAGCTACTGAGCGTTTGTGTTGAGAAGGGTGGTGAGAGTTGAATTGAAGGTATTTGTCAGTGTGTGTGGCTTTCCTGTAGACGCTGGTTTTTATAGTTCCATAGGGATTCCTGGTTGTCATGGTGTCCAGAAATGCGATGGATCCGTCTTTCTCTTCTTCCACTGTAAATTTGATGTGTTGATCAATTGAGTTAAGGTGGGAGTGGAACTCTGTAAGATGTTCCCGAGCGATGCAGACATGGCTATCATCAACGTATCTATACCACCACTTAGGAGGGTGGGGTGCGGTGATTAAAGCTCTCTCTTCAACGTGTTCCATAACTAAATTTGCCAAAATTGAGCTCACAGGTGAACCCGTTTGGCAGTCAAAAATTTGTTTTTAGAAAGTGCCATCAACGATGAAGTAGTTGTTAGCAAGTACAAATTCAAGCAAATTCATGATGTTGTTAAAAGACATATTTTTTCTTTCCGAGATGGTCGGATCAGCTTCAAGTCTGTTCATAGTCACCTGGAGTGCCAAAATTGTCGGTATAGATATGAAAGGGATACGACATCGAAAGACACCATGGTTTCCTGCGGGGCGATGTTACAACTAGAGACTTTTTTTACAAAATCACAACTGTTCGTAACTGTATACTTGTTGTTTTTTAAAGGGCTCAGGATAGAAACTAGATGTTTAGAAACTTGGTAAGTAGGACAGTTAATAGTCTTAGTGGAACCTCCGGTTTGTGTATTTTTGGCAGTCCATAGAAGGTAGCTGGTGTTGCGTCAGTGCTTCGGAGTGTGTAATAAAGTTTGTCATTGAGTTGCTGCACGTTGGTGTCATGGGATGGTGTCAATGCTTTTTTATCGAAGTCACTCAACGGCTTGCTAGATATGTTGACAACCCATCTATCTGTTAGATCTTCCAGGCGGTTGTCCGAGCGGTTGTAAAGCAGTCTGTAGTTTGTCTTGTCGGATCTCAGACTTGCGTTTCGATTCAAAAGTGGCTGTATGTTCGACGGTGCGCACCAGTATTTCCATGCTGTGTACATCCAGAGTTTGCTTGAGATCGGAGTGAAGCTTCTCCAGCTTGAAACGGCGTCGGTGAATCTGAGTATGACAGTTTCTTATTCGTAATCTTAAGTAGGCGAGACCCGCTTTCTTGGCAATGTCGTAACCTTCTTTGCATTTGATAGGGGGGTTGAAACGAAGACTGTCCGGAAGAACTCTGTTTTCCTTAAGTGTGTGATTAAAATTCAGGTGGCTCTTGAACATAACAACATAACACCAGGTAAGGTAAAGTCTGCTTACGAGCCTAGAAGGCCCATCAGGCCGGCGCTTATCTCCGGTTGCTGTAGCATGAAGCAACTAGGAGTATTTCTACTCCCCCCAGTATGGGATGGCAGTCCATCGCAGGGTTACCCCCAGCATTAAATTCGCCGGTACCCATTTATACACCTGGGTGGAGAGAGGCACCATGGGAGTAAAGTGTCTTGCCCAAGAACACAACACAATGTCCCCGGCCAGGCCCCGAACCCGGACCACTCGATCCGGAGTCGAGCTTCCTTAAGTCTGTGATTAAAATTCAGGTGGCTCTTGAACATAACAACATAACAACAGGAGTCATCTATAACATTAATTGTAAAAACTGTGACAAAGTTTATATCGGTCAAACATCAAGGGCCTTGAGATCTAGAACAAGAGAACACAAAAGAGCGATTTTTACGGGAGATAGGAATTCTTTATTAACCCAACATTGCCTAGAAAATAATCACGATTTTGACCTTGACGACGTCAAAGTCATTGACTGTTGTTCCCAATGGCCAAAAAGATTATCTTTTATAAGTCTGGCACTAAATTCGCGAACCGAATCCCATTAATGAACACGTTTACATTCCGGACACTTACAAGGCCCTTGGCAATCCCAAGTGACGTTTCTACGGCTCTTTCAAAGCATTCATTTGTATTTGTAAGCCATTTTATGCTGAAGAAGGTCATAGTATTTTGACCGAAACGTCCTTTTTACATAAGTTTGTTAGTCAGTTACAACAAGTTTTTTAATTCTTTTTTTGGTCTTGTTTATGTTACGCTGAGGCTGAAAAAGCAGCGAAATCCATCCTCGTTTATGACTATCAGAAGTTTCAAAAATTATTCCCCGGAGAGATTTTATAATGACATCACAAGGGCACCCTTGTCAGTTCTGGAAACCTTCGATGATCCTGACGACAAACTTCACGCCTTTAATTTGTTTTTTAATGAGATCTTGGATAGACATGCACGTTTAAAAACTACACGCCAGCGAGGACGACCGAATCCTTACATCACCTATGAGATTTGCGACCTAATGGCAAGAAGAGATGGCTGGAAACGTAAGTTCAAACATACTAAAGATCCGTTGGCTTGGTCGAGCTACAAGAGCTATTGTCGGCAGGTGAGACGGAAAATAGGAATTTATGGAACAACAAATCAAAGAAAATCCGATCAACACCAATACCATGTGGAAAGTCATTCGTAGTCGTTTTCCTAAAAAATCTGCTTCGCAGAGTTCTTTTTCAGGGGACGTAAACACTGTGGCCAACGAATTCAATAACTTCTTTGTAAACATCGGTAACTAAAGAATACAATGCAGAAAATCAGCTATCTGGCTGAACAATTCCAGTGTGAAGCACACGATTCCTCGTTTACCTCTCGGGAATATCCCGCGTCTGAACAGTTTGTTTTCGACGCTAATGTAAACATCAACCAAGTACAAAAGATTATCGAATCTATGGCAACAAATAAGTCCCCTGGAATAGACAAGATCCCAATTCGTGTTATTAAGGACTGACTACCTGCCATTCTACCTTCAATCACATCGATTATTAATGCTACCTTTCTTTCTGCTCAATTCCCCAACGTTTGGAAAATTGCGGAAGTGAAACCTATTTGAAGGATGGCGACAAGGACATTCCTAACATTACAGGCCTATTTCACTGCTACCTGTGCTCTCAAAGATTTGTGAGAGAGTTTCCCACGATCAGCTAACGTCCTTCTTAATATAAAACCAACGTCTGTTACCCAAGCAGTGGAACTCTACTGAGACATCTATCTTACAAACAACTGATGCAATCCTTGAAGCCATTGATAAGAAACAGTTAACCGCCACTGTGTTGCTCGACATGAGCAAAGCCTTTGATAGTGTTAACCATGGAATCCTTCTGTCCAAGCTTCAGGACATTGAA
>BLFO01000218.1:107204-112204 GCA_014634245.1 Montipora cactus
AACAAGATGATACCGAAACTATCTGGATATTTCTCAACTTTGTAAACACAGCTATCGAGAGGCTTTAACCCCGTCTTTTAATACATTTAAGCACCTTTGGCTTTTAAATGTGTTGCAAGTATATCTTACAGGTATTGAATAGAACCAATCCGGAATGGTGAAACAATAATAACAAACTAAATAATCAGTAGTTTGCTTTAGGTGAACACAGTTATCACTGTCCACGGCAATCTCACGGCGTGCTCCTTTGCTAATACGAGTGGACCTGTGAACTTGGTGGATCGACAAATAAATGTCTCTTCGCATTCATTTTCAACACACATACCAAATTGACACCTTTTAGTCTTCCACTGAGCAATGGCTCGGCAACACATGCTCACTGCAACGATCAATCCCGTCGGAACGAAGTAAAGTCGAAGAATATTTCAACGTATTACGTTATTTGATTCAACGGAGAGAGTGACACATTAACGTATCTTGAAAAGCTCGAATATTGGTCGTTGTGTTATCGATTAGTTTACATCTGAGTGAGTAAGTGATAAATTTGCATATTCTGACCCCTAACGATTAAAAATGGATGACTCGGTGTATTTGAGTTTGACGTTCGAGTTGGTGTCATTTTTCAATATTGTCAGAGAAGACATGGAACAAAACATCAACGATCTTTCTCGAGACTTGGAAGAGTGCAACGAGAATCCCAATGTTGAAGTCATTCACACCGGAAGTGCCGTGGAGGGACTTTCTCTTCCTCATCTGGAGAAACAAACCACATGGAATACTGATGCCGATTACATGATTATTAGGACCGACTTAAAAGTATTCGAAGATGTAAAAACAGGGGAAAGAAAGGCAGCGGAAAGTGATAAATTGGAACAAGACTTGCCTCGTGGAGGCATGGAACGTAGTTCACCGAGAGTCAGGAGCGCGGAGGAAGAAATTAATTTCGTTTACGTTTACGACGCTTCACACGCGGGATATGTACATTTGGCAAAGAAGAAACTCTTTCAGCCTTTTGAATCGGCTTCTGTTCGAGAGCATTGTCTTCAAAACATCGAGTTCATCGAGGAAAGCCAACATTTAATTCCACTCCGCGGTGCGGCCCGTTTTGCGACCGCAGAGGGTTCAATCGCCGGCCCTGCATTCTCTCTGTCTTGTGCAGGGGGTACATTCAGAGTAAATCGAGACTTTGTTTACGGCCTGAGATGCACGTTTTGGCCTTCACAAGCGGAAGAATGGTTACATCGAGACAGAGCACTCTGGCCCAGTTCTGAGATTATTTCCGCCATATCAACCCAAGGGTGTCATCTGGTTCCTGTTGGATCACACAACAGCGATGTCAGGGAATACGAGTGGAGATTTTCGTTCTCTGTTGCTGAATTAATGCTGGCGAGAACCCTATCAGAGAGGCAAAAGGTAGCTTATTCCTTGCTGAAGACGTTAATCAAATCGGAAATGAAGGTGAGAGGAATTGATGTGTTCGCATCATATCACTTGAAAACGTGTTTATTTTGGTTCATCGAGAGGAAAGGAATCGAGTCTTGGGGAAAACATACGTTAGGAGAAAACATTTTTGAACTCCTGGACTTTTTCATTTCATTCTATTCCAAAGGATATCTACCAAACTTTTTCATATCACAGAACAATATGATAGATCACCGCTCTCCAAAAGATCTTGTCCATGCGTGTGAAGCTCTAAGAGAAATACGTGATACGGTAACGCAATCTCTGTGCCGCTACATCGAAACAAATCAGTCACTTCCGGTGTTATTCGATGCACCACTTGCTCAACTGCTCAAGGAAAATTCCGCAAAATTTGCTCAAAACTGTAAGTACAATTTTATTGTAATGGCTATAGCTTGTATCCTGAAAAACGGCAAAAGCAGAACTTTAAGCAGCAAGTTGTGTGTGAAGGCTGGTTCTCTGGTAAACAAGGCCCGTCTTCTTCACCAAGCAGCTCAAAGTGAGGACGCACGTGCCAACTTGCACTCCGTTCTTGCTGAAGCTTCAGAAGTTTCACATGCTGAGGAAACACTTACTGCAAATTTGTTGCTTTCACTTCTTGAAGAGTACTTAGCAGTGGATCACTTGAAAGTTACTGAGAGCAGCGCTGTAGCTCTTGCAGTATTTAACGTTTTCCTGACTCTTCATCCCTCACATCTTGACCCTGGCTTTGAAAAGAATTCTTTGGAGCTTCAAACTCACCTGTGCAACCCCGCCTTTAAGGAGACTCTGTTCTGGGCTGCACGAATGCACGAGGCCTACAGTGATGTCATTTACGATTTTGTGGTAAAGGACTGGAATAATGGACCCCAGTTCCACACTGATGATGACGAAGCAAAGAAATTCATGAAGCTTTTGATGGTAGTACTGGGGAAACCAACCAAACAAGCCAGTGCAGTGACAGGGTCTTTAGTCAAGCGAGGAGTAGAAGGTCAGAGGTTTCTTATGATGCGCGTGCTTGCTGGTTATTTGTTACATGTTCATTTGGAGAGCTCCTACATTGCATTTCAAGCTGCAGCATACCTCATGGACACAAGCGTACTGTACGAAATTTATCTCAAGGTAGAATGGTCTAGGACTCATGTTATTGAACTCATCTTATCTAAACCAGAATTGCAAGCTGAACTGTCTGAAGACGAATTTGCTAGATTGGTTGAAATGCACCACGAACAACTGAACTGAACTGAACTGAACTGAACTGGATTCAAAACTGTACTAACACCATTAAATACGGATTTTCTGGATGGGACACAGGTAACACTGGTAAATGGTGGTTACAATAGTGCGAGACATTCGATGATAGCATTAGCTGAAATTGTACTAAAATAAGGCATAGTACACTCTGGGTATGTGTACAAATATATTTTCCACTATTATTTTAGCTTCACATTCCCTCTTACAGTTTAATTTGTCGCCTTTAGGTGTCGCACTGCGCTTATGGTAGATTCCGATTGGTTTGCTTTACCTATTTAAGATGCTGTTTTCAGTTTGTTCTCTATAACATTTCCCAAATTTCAATTTTGTTTCGTTTTTCCAATTGAGTGTTCTATTTCGTCAGCAAAATTTTGATATTCGATTTTGTTCTGCAAAGTGATCTTTTAGTCGCTTTTTGGCCTCTTTCTTTTGAACGAAAGATGTGTTTGAGCACATTTTGATTCTGGAACGGTCCCCTCTTGAAAAGCGAGAACAGATTGTTCCTCTTTTTTGTGTTCCTTTTGATGAAATCGGAACGAGCTTTCATACTACTTGGGAACAAAATGGTCTTTTATTGCTAAAAGACGAACCAATTGTTCCGAGTTTCGAATCCCGAGCGGAACAAATTGGACCTTAAATGGATGATTTGAGAACTATTGTTCCTAAAAATGTGTTCCTTTTGATAACATGGGAACGTGCTTTTATAAAGATACGGAACAAAATGGTCCTTTATTGTTAAAAAGGGAACCAATTGTTCCGAATTCCTAATCCCGAGCGGAACTAATTGGACCTTAATGGATGATTAATGCTATCAACCCCTTAGCTAAGACAAGAATATGAACGCACTTTGTGGGGTAAAGGGGTAGGGGATTAAGCACTCCAGTCGCAAAATAGCTGACATAACATGTTGGTCTAATGCTAGTATTATGCAACAAAGAGAGATGATAATCCTCTCTCAAGGGTGATAATCCCTTGGCTGCGGAAGGGGTAGTAATCCCCTACAGGAGGTGATAATCCTCCGGGATAACACTCATTCTCATGTCAACACAGCTATAGGGGTACCGATCCCCAGAATGAATAGCTACCATGAGTCTGTGGGTGAAAGTGTGACCAGCATGGGAGCACTTAATCCCGAACCCTGACTTTATTGTACTATTAACAAATGTAAACACCTCTTAATGAGCAACAATATATCAGCAATAGGAATAACAAGGTGCTATCTTGTAAAGGAATATATATTATTGACAGTTGACAATAAGTCAAATTGCCAGAGTTCATGTCCTTGAAGATTGTTGTGACTATGTTGTTGTTGTTGTCGTTGTTTTTTTTTTTTTGTAAACTATAGCTATTAAGGCTTCACACATTGTCTTTTGAGTACTAGTAAATGTGAAATTCTACCAATACAAAGGGGAGGGTGGGAGGGACCTGTAATTCTTGTCAAAGGTGAAGAACAGAATGAATCACTGAACAGAAGCAAACGGACAAACATACTTTGATTGACCGAGGGAAAAAACAATGCTGTGATTGGACAATAACTGACTGCGCATGAGGCCCATAGGATAAATGACCTTTGTACCCTTGTATTGCTAGCATTTACAGATACATTATTGTTTACTGTCAGCTTGACTCTAATAAGCTAAAGGTTGTATCATTAACTGTAATTTATATTCTATAAATTTTCTTTTGGAAACTACACCTTTCATTTACGCAAAAGATTCATTTACGTCAACAGTCGAGACTACGTTCATAGCACTTGCATGAACTTCAATAACGCAAAGGAACATTCAATAACGCTATTTGCATATGGATTAACATTCAATAGCATCAACGGATGAACAATTGCACCTTTGGACAATCAAAGATAATCAATATACTTTCAATCCCGCGCAATGGTTAATCATTAACACCAATAGAAAATCAATTGCATAGTGCACAATCAATGGTGTATTAGTAGGGGCACCCAACGAGAATATAGTTCAAAACCACTTAAACATAGCATTGTCAAACGTATTTTCGTATGTAAACGGTAGATATAGGCCAATTTTTTTCCCCTAAAAATTTTTCATCTGTTCGGAATTCCCAGCTGAAAGTCTAGTGATCCGAAAATTATAGGGATCAAAACTTTCCTTTTCGAAAATTTTAGCCAGAAAAAAGGCTCCCGAAAATTCTATGTGACCTCTTTAGGGTAAAAATCCGTTAAAAATGGGCAATTGTACCATTTTTCAGATGTTCGAAAATCCTAGGAGAGGCAGGCAAGCATAAAATTTTACAACAAATATTCCGAAAATTCTAGATCTCAAATCGTC
>BLFO01000218.1:122204-124704 GCA_014634245.1 Montipora cactus
GTGTTATGAACTGATAAGGAAAGATCTCGTGAGAAATGGGCGTAACGGAGGTGGGGTCTGTTTCTGTGTGCGATGTAATCTAAATTATAAAATCCGTGACGACTTGAGTTCTGAAAATCTCGAATTGTTGGTTTTGGAAATCACTAGGCTCCGGTCCAAACCATTCTTAGTTAGCACTTGGTATAGACCTCCCGATTCTCCGGTGAGTGTCTTCAATGACTTTGAAGAGGTAGTGATGAAAATAGACGCGGAAAGTTTTTTCTCCTGGTAGATATTAACGTGGTCTAGATTTCACGCCAGGCATAACATCAGCCAACGCTATTAAACTTCAACACATCTTCGATATTTATGCTAATCACTGAACCACCAAGGGTTACTATGAACTCCTGCATGCTTATTGATCATTGTATTGCGAACTCACCCGATAAAATTGCCACGTATGGTACTGTTCACCTTGCAATTAGCGACCATGCTCTAATTTATATTACATATAAGGCCAACCATTCAGGAGCTAGAATAATAAAAACCCGTCATATGAAAACTGTCCATAAGTCTAGCTACCTAAGGGATCTACAACAAAAGGCGGGGTCTGATATTGAAACACTTAACGACCCAAATGATATTTGGTCCATGTGGAAAGATTTGCTAATGCAATCTATAGACAAATATGCCCCACTTAAATCTAAACGGGTTGGCAATAAAAAGGCCTTATGGATAACTGACCATTTACGTCGTGAAATGCACAAGAGAGATTTCTTAAAAAAGAAAGCCATGTTGGATCAATACAAACGAGCCCGGAACCAGACAAATAACGAAATGAAGAAAGCCAAACGCAAATACTTCATCGACAATCTAGAGTCCAGCAAGTCAAATCCCAAAAAAAAACTTGGTATTTAATCAATGAACTGTCTTCGAGACGATTAAACAAGGCTGGGAATATTTCGGAAATTAAAATTGCTGGACAAATTACGACATTTTGGTTAAGATGAATGACATCCAACACAGTCTTGAATTCACTCAGGCCGAGGTTCAAGATCTGAAGAAGCAGCCAATGTCTTCTACTAGTCAAGTTCCAAGCGAAAGTGACCCGGTGAAGAGACTAGAGGATCTTGAAAATGATTTTGCTGATTTACAAGACAAAATTGATGATTTAGAGAACAGGTCACGCCGAAACAATTTGTGCTTCGAAGGCGTGCCCGAACAAGATGGCGGTGAAAAGACTTGGGAAGCAACCGAGAAGCGATTGAGAGAGCTTGTTTTACCAAAGCTGGGAGTGCCTGAAGATATTGTTATCGAACGGGCCCATCGTGTTGGTCAACGGCAGAGGTCCCAAAGGCCACGCATGATAATTGCAAGATTTCTCAATTTCAAAGATAAAGAAAAAGTACTTCAAGCAAGAAAGCGGCTCTTAGGTACTAATATTTACATCAACGAAGATTTTTCTGATCGTATAAAAATGATTCGTAAAGATCTCTGGCCTAAAGTGAAAGCAGCACGTCAAGCTGGACAACGTGCGTTCCTTCGCTATGACAAGATTGTTTTTTATGGTCAGCAAGCTGCAACAGCTGCAACAGCGGCTAGTACCACTGTTATCGCCAATGATCAATCATAGAGAGCTAAGTTTGTAACTTATTGATGTAACAGTTGTTATTTATTGAACTGAATATGTATACTTGAGCGTATTGCAAAAATTCTATTTCAACATTCCTGGTTATAATTTTCTTTCGGTTCACAGAATACATAAAACAGGTGGTGGAGTTGGCCTTTATTTACTGAACCAGTTTGAATTTAAAGTTAGACAAGATCTCAACTCTTCATATCCTAATTGTTTCGAGGCCGTATTTACTGAAATCATTGTCCCCAGGGGAAAAAATATTATAATTGGTACAATATATCGACCGCCTAATCAAAATGTTAATGAGTTCCTTGAGTCAATGCGAAACTTGTTGACCATTGTCACCAAAGAGAATAAGATATTTTATGTCATGGGCGACTTTAATCTAGACCTATTGCATCATGAGCAACACCCGCTCACAGGCGAATTTGTTGATCTTATGTTTTCTCACTTACTTTACCCTCTTATCACGAAGCCCACTCGCCTGACATCAAATAGTGCCTCTCTTATTGATAATATTTTTACTAACAACTTAACTTGCCTGACTAACAATGGATTAATAGTAAACGACCTATCAGACCATTTACCGATTTTTCCCTAGGTTTTAGCAATGTTTCCAAAACTCCTAAAAAGAGAGAATGCATTGTAATCCGTGACTTTAAATCCGAACATGTTGAGAACGTTTGTTCCATGTTGGATCATGTTGACTGGGGAAACCTGGACAGATCCAGTGTAAACTCAGCATATGATTCTTTTCTTAACACATTTAGCGAATTGTACAACTCAAGTTTTCCTGTCAAAGTCATTCAACGTAAGCGGCCTAAAACATTCCGTAATCCTTGGCTTACTAAAGGCATAATGAAATCAATCAATACGAAATCCAAA
>BLFO01000218.1:129704-139868 GCA_014634245.1 Montipora cactus
GTTCGATAATAATAAGACTGAACCAGCGACCGAGAGAATCCCACGTCTGGTACAAGGTTTCTCTTTAATGTTCACTTCGAAAACGAACGCATCCGTCTCGACAAACCATGACTCTCCCAACTCTCTCTCTGTAGGAAGCATATCGCATTCAAGATTGAGCTCCTTCACGTCCTTGGCTCTTTTTTTAGGTGGAATGTACTCCAAGACTTGTCGATCATTGCTCGCCCATTTAGTCAAATTGAATCCACCAATCAGCATAAGTTTGCGTAGATTAGCCACATGCTTGACTGCTGCAAAACTCAACGATAAGGACTTCAGGCAGTCGTCAACATAGAAATTTCTCAAGATGGTATTAGCCACGTCGGGTGAGAATTCGTGCTTGTGGTCTTCCGCGTTTCGTCGCATAGCAAAATTGGCACAACTCGGCGACGAAACAGCGCCGAAAAGATGGACGGTCATCCGGTACTCTTTCAGCTTCTTGGTGAAGTCACCTTTGGGCCACCAGAGGAATCGCAGGAGATTTCTATATCCTTCGGGAAAGCGCACCTGGTGAAACATTGATTGAACGTCACCTATTACTACAACTGGATCCTGGCGAAAACGAAACAACACACCAACTAGACTGTTGGTTAGGTCTGGCCCTTGGAACAGCTCGTTGTTTAGGGACGTCCCATGAAACTGGGCGGAACAGTTGAAAACCACGTGTATTTTATCCAGCTTCTTATGTTGGCAGACACCGTGGTGTGGAATAAACCACACCTTACCATCCGATCTATCCAGAACATTCTCCTCTGCATTACCTGCACTGATAACCTCTTCAGAGTAACCTCTTCGGAGTAAGGTGCATCCACGAGATCAGTACAGACTGCACACATAGGATGAGTCTCCTTAGACGTAATGAAGAAACTAGAGCAAGGTACATACTTCTGCTTTCTCCCAGTTGGACCATTAATAACCCAACCGAGGTCAACTCTGGTTGCATCTGGACCTCCACCGGCAGCAGGGATTATTTCTCTCGGCTGTAACGCTTCAGGAACATCGGCTCCAATCAGTAAATCCACTCCAGAATTCAGACCAGTTAAGTACACATGGCCCTGAAGGTGCAACCATTGTTAAACATCCTCTTGCTTCGGGATTTCGTCCGTACCTACGCGCATAGCTGGTCTGGAAAGTACTTCTGGCAGAAGGATGGCGACATTTTCGTCCAGATCAGTTACCACCAGGTCGTTAACAAGAGCGGTGTCTACATCTTTACTGCTATCCATGGTGGTCAACTTCAGTCTTGTCTTCTTGCCGACGACCAATAGACGCTCCATCAGGCTGGCTGAACAAAAGGTAGAATTGGAACCATTGTCCAGTTACTCATGCATAAGTTTCAATGCACAGAGGACTTCCTTTAACTTTAACCTTTACAGCCACCACTATAGGCAAAGCAGTAACCGGGGAACCTTCCATCGTGGTTAAGCCACAGAAGTGATCACCAGTGCTCTGGTTCGTGTTCTGGACAGTGTTCGACTGGCTGTTTAAAGATTGAGGTCTGCCTTCTCCACCCTCAGTTCCAACAAAGCCTTGTTGTGCTCCGACTCCAATAACAACTTCCGGGATACTTGGATGCGAAACAGTGGCATGTTTCGTATCACAGTGCGGTAACAGTGCGGTATTGCGGTAACAGTTATACTGGCTGTTGTGTGTTTAACACCATGGCGTCCGGTCATCATGTTCTGAGAAGCGTTGTACTTTTTCTAATATTCTACATCTTCATCAAACCTCATTTAAGTCACAACACAGATGAAATTGGGCTTAGAATCTCGGACGATCATGCTTGCAGTTTCTACATCGCCAATGACCAGATAACCTCAACTTTTAAGGAATTACAGCCCGCCATGCCAAGACGATCGACAAGCATTGGCTTCCGCTCTACTTCGACTTCAAAGCGGCTCCAAATTACCATCATCTTTGTAAAACACGCCCTACTAGCTGAAATTTGCTCATCGTTATTTTCACTGTCTTGCAGCGACATTATATCTAATTCTGGTGCTAATGGCGCAGCTCCATGCACTCCTCTTCAAGGCTTAAACGACTCTCGTTTGACGCAAAAAAGAGGAATTGTGATTGCCCATCTTAATGTCCGAGGTCTTCGTTCCTCTGAATTAAAGATCTTCACGAATAAACATTCTGTTGACGTTTTGATGGTCAGTGAAACTTGGCTTAACAGAAATGTAATAACTTCAGAAATTGATCTACCAGGTTATAATTTATTGACAAGAGACAGAGACAGCGGTAACGGCGGAGGTGTTGCAGCTTTTATTAAAAACAAATTTGCCCACAACCATCGCCCCGATTTGGAATCCACAGACCTCGAAGCTATCTGGTTTGAGCTAAAATTGCCACAGACGAGGCCTCTTCTTATCGCTTCAGTTTATCGACCTCCTACAGACGATCAGTTCTTCGAGAGATTCAAAGCCATCCTAGGCAATATTCAAATTCACTCCGAATTTCTGGTCCTTGGGGATTTTAATTGTAACATGCTGCAACGCCTCCCTCAAACAACCAAACTTAAATCGATACTGGTACAACATCAAATGTCTCAATTAATTAGAGATCCTACTCGAACTTCCGAGACTTCAAGTAGCCTTTTGGATCTCATAGCAAGAGAAGATCCTCGACACTGGTGTACATCATCTTAGCATTTGCGATCACTCACTTGTATACGCGGTTCACTGCGCAAGAAGTATAAAGAAACCTCCCAGAAAGATAACATTCAGAAACTTTAACCGCTTTCAAGAACAAGCATTCCGTGACGATGTGCAATCTCTCCCATTACAAGTGATCGAAAGTTTTGACGATCCTGATCTTGCATGGTCTCCCTGGAGAACAACGTTCACAGAAATTTGTGATCAACACGCTCCACTAAAAACAACAACCGTCCGTGGGAACCCATGTCCGTGGATGTCTAACAACGTTAAGGAGATGATGAGGCAAAGGGACTCTCTCCACCGTAAAGCCATTAGAACTAAGTCAGAGGACGATTGGAAATCCTACAAAAAGCTAAGGAATGAGGTAACGCTACTAGTGAGGAAAGATAAGGAGAATTACTTTAAAACCCAAATATCCAACAGCAACAAGGATCCCATGGGAATATGGTCCACACTAAAAAAAGTTACTACCGAAATCTTCAAAAACTCCTAACACCATCGAAATCGATGAGAAAACAACAACGTCTCCGGTCAAAATTGCTAACTATTTTAATTCATATTTTGCTACAATCGGCTCTAAACCTGGTGATACTCAGGCAAATCTACAGTCTGTTTGCGGGCCATCATCAAGCAGTTTTACCTTCTAATTCCAACCCGTCAAAATTTCATCAGTGCTTAGAGAACTAAAATCTTTAAAAATTAACAAGGGAGCAGGGCTGGATAACATCCCTCTTCGCCTACTGAAAGTAGCGGCTGATACTATTGCACCATCACTAACTTATATTTTCAACCTATCGTTGACAAAGGGCATCTTTCCTCAAGATCTTAACGTAGCCAAAGTGACTCCTCTTTTCAAATCAGGGGCAAAGGATCAAGTTGAAAATTACCGTCCAATATCCGTGCTGCCAATTGTGGCAAAGATATTTGAAAAAGAAGTTCACAGTCAGTTCTATAAATACTTGATGGACAACAATCTTCTACACTTCTCTCAGCACGGTTTTTGGACTGGTGGCCGCTATTCAAGCAAGAAAAGCAAAGCCTCTGCTTCATCACGAAGTCACGCTGATCAGCATCTGGCACTTTAGCGAAACTGGAACATTCAGCGAGAGTATGATCTGCATTGCAAAAAGGGCACTTCTTCTGGGAAGGGTTGGCTGAGTTGGACGAATCACAACGGGATGTACTGGGATGCTTCCTGTCAGTAATGGTAACGAAGGCAATCTGCCTGTCACCACGCTTCTCAGATTTAGATCTCTGGCCTCTGTGTCTGATTTTGTTCTTTTCCTTTTCCAAGAAAGGGAGTTTACCAAAGACTGGATTGGACAAAGCACGCGCCTTCTGCTCAACGAACAGGGAAATGTCATCAATGCAAATGTCTCTCCCCTCGGTGTTAAGGATTCTGTCAGCGTTGTCGCGCCAACTAGCTCGCAGTTACGGAGGAAGTCGCTCGATGATCTTCCGCAAACAATCCGGGCTTTCAAACATGCTGGAGTAAACCAATAGCTTTAAGAGTATTCGTACAACTGACCGGCAAAGTGGCGAAACTTCTAGAGCTTCGGCGTCTTCAGCCTTAATAGCAGGACCATTTGTCACTTTATCAACATAGACTATTGCAATTTTATGCTTCTGACCGAATTTATTGTCGAAAAGCTTCCTTACTTTTAGATAGCCTGCTTCAGCGTTCATGTAAAGACAACTGTGCACCAAGTCCTGTGGTCTGCCAGCCGTATGCTGTTCCAGGTAATAGAGTCTTCCGGCATAATCTGACTCTCTAGTCTCGATCACAGTTTCAAAGGCACGAATAAAGGTACAATAATCCAGCGGGTTGCCACTAAACACGGGTACAGGTCTCCTAGGGAGCGAGTTTCTTTGTTGTTGGCTTACAAACTCTTTTATGACACGATTCTGTTGTGCGAGAATGCCATAAGCCATGTCGCTCGGTCAAGATTTGTCGGAGCCCGAGCTTGAACCACTTGCAACACTCGACTGGTCGTTAGCCGCCAAATTGACCCTTGCTTTAACGGTTCCTTCCTCTTTTTTTTCAGAAGGTGCAAACTGAGAACTTTTACCGCCATCGGTCCACTTGACCTTGGTGTTGGCGGACACATCTGGAACAACAACACGAGTTTTAGAGGCCGGCCCTTTGTTTGGAACATAGTTTCCTGCTTCTCCTTGAGCATAAGCTTCCTCTCTGGCCAGAGCCTTAGAGTATTCCGTTTTGAGGCTCAGCTCATCTTTCTTCAGCTGAAGCTTGTATTCTTGACGTTTGAGAAGTAGTTCCGCCTCCTGAAGAGAATGACGCTGATTTAAAGCATGTACTTCGGCTCAAATTTCGGCGATGCGGGCTGCCTCTTTAGCTCTTGCTGCTGATATATAGCTTGTTTTAGAGGGCCTTCTTGACCTAGATCCACACTCAAAGGGTTTAGGCCTGTTTCGAAGACCAAATTCAACTTGAGAAGCACTGTCATCAGGCGTTACCAGATTATCCTGAAGATTCGCTTCCGTAACCCGTAACCAATCGTTTACCGTTCGACAGAAGAAAACCAAACTGAACTCGATTTCAGCGAAATATTCATTTGATTCTTGCCTTTCACCCTCGTCAGTTAAAGCCGCATGATATGCGTGTTGGGCCTCAGCAAACTTACGAAACAACGACGTAATCTCCGAAAGCTTTATTTTCACTGCTTCCAAATTGCTTTCATCGGTTAGAAGGTTGTCAATCTCTCTCCATTTAGCTGATAAAGAAGATAACACTCCGCCTCTCTTCTTTCTTAGTTCTCGAATTCGTTCAAGTGAAGCTCCTTCGTGATCCAAAGAAGAGTTAGGTTTATAATGAACCATACACAGAAACCCTATTCGTCTTTTACGAATAGGATTTCTGTGTATGGCCCATCATACATACGCTTGACTTCTTCACACAGTGCCCTATCTCGATTGCTCTTCTCTCTTCTGCGCAGGCACGACTCTGGTCAAACATGATTACTTCTCTCTCTGCGTCATTTCTCTGGTCCAGCGGTTCTCATCCTGGCTCAAGTTGTTACAGTTCATCGCGCTTTGTCTTCGCTGCCAAAGGAGATTTATTACCAGGAGACGGAAGTCTACGCAAGGCGGCTTTGACAAAGGTTCCCAGATAGCCAGTTTGGACACTTTGACCTGTTCAGAGATAAATGATGCAGAGACAGAAGTAATCATGTTTGACCACAGTCGTGCCTTCGCAGAAGAGAGAAGAGCCATCGAGATAGGGCACTGTGTGAAGAAGTCAAGCGTGCTCGCAAAATTGGACCCGATCTTGGTGAACGGTCTTCTTCGCGTCGGTGGACGCCTAAGTAGAGCACCTCTGCATGATGACGGGTAGCACCAGATAATTATCGGCAAAGATTCTCCTCTTGCCCGGCTTCTGATCCAGCACTTTCACCAGAAGAGTGGTCAGTCTGACAGAGAATATGTTCTGTCCCTCTTGAGAGAAAGAAGACTTTGGCTCATCCGTGCCAATTTTACCGTTCCAAGTGTACTTGCATCTTGCTTTGGGAGAAGACGGCGTCAGGGGGCTGTTGGAGAGAAGAAGATGGCCGATTTGCCACGCCCTCGAGTAACCCCAGATCAACTCCCCTTCACTTGTGTGGGAATAGACTATTTCGGTCCCTTCTTTGTTCGTCAAAAGAGAAGCATGGTTAAGCGCTATAGAGCTATCTTTACTTGTTTGGCTGTCAGAGCTGTTCACCTTGCGATTTCATATACGTTAGACACAGATTCCCTCATTCTGGCACTTAGACGCTTCATTGCCGGACGAGGTCAAGTGAAAGAGATACATTCTGACAATGGAACCAATTTCACAGGGGTTGAAAAAGAGGTTATTACTTGGTGTTACGCATTCTCGTTCCCAGAGCTGCGATCCTCTTGGCCAGCGCCTCGGATCGAGAGCTCTGGCCGGTCCCAATGACAGGTCTCAAAAACCACTGAGCATGCTCACTTATTTCCCGCCATCAATGTTTCAAAATGGCGGACGACAAATGAGATTTCCCCACGTACTTTAACCTCTCACCAGGCCGCTCGTACATTTGTTCAAATTTTAATAATCGGTTGAGTTGCGCCTTCGCCATTTCTAGTTTACCTCTGTACGAAGTTTAGAGAGATCGGCGGTTGTTATCCAAAAGATATTGTCCCTTATCTGGTTCCTTCTCGTGTAAATGTTCGCTGCTAGTGGAAGATGAACCGGACTCTGTTTTTCTCGTTTGTTAAAGCTGCCCATGGTTTGTTAAGCTTGAGATGTGGACTACGTTTACGTTGTTTTTTCCACAAGAAAATATCAAAAATGACTTTTTTTTCGTTCCAATGGTCTTGAGAAAACACTTCCTAAAGGTGTTGTTGTGGATTTAAACCGAAAGGAGCGACTGCATGAAGTTCATATAATGGCGAGAGTGACGAGACTAAGTCGGATCGTGTGCAAAAGATGACTTCGCAAACTAATTTGTGAGTAATAATTTACAATTTTGTTTTTCCGCTTAGCGTTCGTCTAGCGTTATAGCTCCATCATGATTGTAATTTCACGTTAAGAAATGCTTTAATATCGTCCATTTATCTTTGTACGCTGCTCTCTTTTGATGTGAAAATAAACTGGATTCGCCTTAAGTTCGATTTTAAGGTCATTTATATTCCCTTTTCTGGTGAATGTCTAAGTTATTGTACTTTTTAGCAGTCACAACTCAACGATCCTTGCGTTCAAGTAGTTACCAAGTTATGGATTTGCAATTAATTTGAGTTTAAAATCAAAATCAAAATCCATGTTAGTGAAAATAAGTGTAGGTACAGATGTATATAGATCTCTATAGATTCAGGTTCGTGACTGTTTTGCAAAATTTTTTTTTTAGACTGTTGTTTTCTGGAAGCCTTAATGATGTAATTTTGGTTTTTGGGGGACTGTCATGTGTTGTTGGATCAAGGAATCTGTTTTGAGTCAAGTATGGTTGACAGTGGATAGTTTTTTCCTGAAAAGGCTGAAAGGAAGCTTTATTGCCTTGGACGTTTTTTGGTTACACCCTACATGTTTGTTCTTTTCTTAGATGGCAAAATTTATTAATATATTATGTGATTTGGAGCTGCAGCTAGAAACAGTATCCCATGCATAAGGTATCATTGGGTTTGATGGCAGTAAAATAATTTTGGTAAAAAATATGTTTAGAGTTTTTATCATAACTTCTCATCTTGGTCCTGATGGACTTCAAACATGCTCTACCATTTTGCACAAGGAACTTGTCAATCAACCGTTACCTTTTGGTGTATTTGCAATAAGATCTTTGGATAGCAATTGATTTATTTTTCTTATCCCTTATGTGTAGATATCCTATGTCTGTCACATAGTTAGTTTTAAGCTTTTATTTCCTGTAGTGTATCTTTATTATAGTTAGCACATGACCCCACAAGCATGTATTATTGCTTTAATATTGATTGTGTTTGAATAAAGGATATTGTTGTCTTGTCTTGTAGATAAGGCAAAACAGCCTCAGTTGTATTTGCATTATTATTTCTGAGTGTTACTTTTAAAGGGCAAACCATTAAAAAGTGCACATAGTTTGCAGGAGTCCAGGAAAATTATTCCAAATATTCATTGATTTGAAGTTCCTGAAGCAGGTAAATCTTGAAGAGTTTACGTAACAATATTTGGAATATACAACATTTCTATTTGGGAATGTTTAAGTCCACAGAATTTATTTTCTTTATGTTGAGAAGTACTGTAAGAGCTGTCAGGTAACTCAGATGGAAATTTGACAGACCTTAGCTGTAATTCAAATTATTAGTACAGTTTTGGTCGTTAGTGGAACATAATATTTTATTGGGACATTTTTTAGTGAGTGATTAACCCATTGACTCCTGGGGATTCCCCATTGACAAGTAAAATCGTCTGGTGTTAGACAGAGTAAAATGCTAAGTATGGCCGGTTTAGGGGTGAAAGGGTTAAAGTGCTATTGTTAGTTTGACTTTTGTTTTCTTCATTTGAACCAAAACAAGTGATTAATCATCACCTCCACCATGCTTTGCTTTGCGTTGCTTTGGCTTTTAGAACAAAGTATCAAAGTTGAAGCTGGTGGCTCGAGGAGTAAACTATCAAGACTATAATGGTATTTGAGTATATATTGTAGAACAAATTTGCCTACATCATTAACTCAATGGGGATCCAAACATGAGGATGCAGTTTGCTCAGGAGGGGTTTTCCCTATAAAAATGGCAGGCCACTTACTGGATTTTTTTAAAAAACATCCCTTAAAGGTAACAGAACCTTGTTTTGTGGACGTAGGCTAAAGAAATCTGACCCCTTAGAGGAACCAGTTCTAAAGTGACAAATGACTGGCAAATAACTTTTACTTATGAATAATTTATAAGTAAAAGTTATTTGCTCGTGTACCAAATTGTCTTACAGTTCCAGTTATTTTTCAGATTGATAGCCTTAAATGTACTGCAGCAACTCCACCAGCTGTTTGGTTGCAAGATGACTGGCAAATAACTTTTACTTATGAATTATTTATAAGTAAAAGTTATTTGCTCGTGTACCAAATTGTCTTACAGTTCCAGTTATTTTTCAGATTGATAGCCTTAAATGTACTGCAGCAACTCCACCAGCTGTTTGGTCTCAGCATCATAAGCAGTAAAAATCCACATTTTGTTCTCCAAAAAGGAACAAAAAGAACCCCTGTCTTTTTTGTAAGGGAGCCCCCCTTGGGACAGTTTGTTTACTTTACCACCATTGTTTAATACTATCCAGGGACTAAATCAAGAATCTGAAATAGATTACAGTTTGAAAAAATATGCCACTTTTTTTTACTTCTTACACTTACTGCATTCAACTTCAATTTATTCATTCTTGGAAATGGTAGGAATGATTAGTATTCTTTAAAGCAATTGCTAAAAATTTATTGCACTTAATGTTGAAATATTTTTTCCATATGGAAAGGTAACAGCAGTTATTTCTGTGAAAGCCTTCTCCAGAAAACTCCAACATGGGATTACGCCCCTTTCAAAAGTAGCTTTGTATGCTTTTGCTCGATGAATTTGAACAAGTATTACATAAATATGAAGTTATGGAGTTTTTTAAAAGTTAAATCTAATGGAAGGGGATTTAAATTATTGAAACCACTGTGTTGCAACCAGAGTCCACAAAGAGAGTTTAAATAGTCTATTGCACTGGAATATTTAGTAGGCCAGCATGAAATTTGTTTTGGATAATAGCACTGAATCACCTTCAACAAGTTTTCTAAACTTTGAAGATGCCTAATTTTATATCCTCCTGCTGTTTTATTGCTGGAAGATAAGACCAATTCTTGATTAATTATTTTTGTTGTCACATTAACCCACTACAATGTGTTGAAAGTGTATTATTAGCTGTAGTAATATTTTGTTACAGTAAAATCCCCCCTGCTAGTGAGCTGGATTTCTGAATCAAATTTTCAACTTGGAATACCGGTATTGTTGTTTT
>BLFO01000218.1:155155-182655 GCA_014634245.1 Montipora cactus
GCGAGACGAACAAACTCCAAAGGACGTCTGCAGAGAGGCTACTTGCCACCAAGAGACATATGAGACCATGAAACCTCTGACACCATGAACCCTGTGAAACCACAAGACCTTTGACACCATGAAACCTATGAAACCACGAAATCATTGACACCACGAAACCTATGAAACCATGAAACCATTGACACCACGAAACCTATGAAACCATGAAACCATTGACACTACGAAACCTATGAAACCATGAAACCAGGAAACCTTTGACACCACGAGACCTATGAAACCACGAAACCATTGACACCACGAAACCTATGAAACCACGAAACCATTGACACAACGAAGTCATGAAACCATTGACACCACGAAACCTATGAGACCATGACTCCATTGACACCACGAAACCATTGACACCGGGAAACCATTGACACCACAAAATCTATGAAACCATGAAACCACTGACACCTCGAGACCTAAGAAACCATGAAACCATTGACACCACGAAACCATTGAAACCATGACTCCATGATACTATCATTATATGACATAGACATTGGCATATACTAATTAGCATAAATTCGTGCACCGTAACACCAAGTAATAACCGAAAAGGAGCCACGAGTCATGATTGCAGGCTGGAACCAAGCCAAGATCCAAGAAGAGCTCTTACAGAAAGGTATTCAATGGTATTTCAATCGACCGGCGGCCCGCATCATGGCGGCGCTTGCGAAAGAATGATAAGATCTACTGGAAAGGTCCTGGGAAGCCTAGTTAAAGAGCAAACGCTCAACGATGAGAGCCTTGAAACTCTAATGTGTGAAGCCGAGAGCATCATCAATGGCAGACCTTTAACTGCAATCTCTGATGACCAGAAAGATTTGGAGCCCTTGACACCGAATCATCTGTTGTTATTACGTCAGGAAGCTTCTCTTCCACCAGGTGTTTTCGAAAGAAGTCAGTTGTGTTCAAGGAGAAGATGGCTGCAAGTTCAATATTTGGCTAACGTCTTCTGGTATGGATGGAAAAGAGAATACCTTCCGTAGTTGCAGGAGCGCCAAAAGTGGTTACGCCCAAGAAGAAATCCTCAGTAGGAGACACCGTTATTATTGTGGATGAGCAGTCGCCTAGGAATTTATGGCCGATTGCTCGAGTCAGTGAGGTTTACCCTGATAGAAGCGGTTTCGTTCGACGTGTCAAGGTCATTACAAAGAAGTCGACGCTGGAACGTCCAGTCACCAAGCTTTGTTTATTGGTGCAAGTTTTGAGCTACTTTAGAGACTTCGACTTAAGAACACCCTATCTGGAAGTTGTACTTACAAGAGTCAATTGAACAGCTTGAAACGAAAGTTCCGTGTCTGTTCTTGCTGCTTTGCGTGACTGCTAAAGATCGTGTGACTTGCCTTCGAGAGAGACACTAGAAAATGTCCCTCTATAGTAAAACTCTTTGTTGCAAATGTAAGGCGTCTAGATTTTGAGTGACTACCGCTTTACGTTTTAATTATTTAGTTTTATCAACGGAGTTGATAATGTAAATTGGCCAACGTACAGAGATTCTAAAAGCTGACTTTCCGAGCGTTAGCCCTTCGTCAGAGCGAATCGAGGAATTATGGGTTATGTGTAGTTTTTATAGTAGAGTAGGAGCTACGCTATTGATTGTAACATGGCAACGTGAAAGATAGGAATATATTAGTGAAATGAAAAGCGTTCGTTAATACCGTGAGGATTAGGGGTGCCGATTTGGAAGATGAATTTTTGTTCCAGATTCTTGCGGTTTTCTGTCGTACCTAGATGTAGGGAAAGGCCGCAGATAGCCATGTGTTTTTTTGAGTGGCTAGGGAGATTAAAATGACGAGCGAATGGATCCTTGTCATTCTTCTCAACACCGCGAAGGTGTTCGCGGAATCGGTCACCTAGTCGTCTACCTGTTTCGCCAATGTATAATTTATTGCATAACGTACAGGTTATGCAATAAATGACATTTGCAGAGGTACATGTGAAACGATCGGTGATCTTAACAGATCGCTTAGGTCCCGATATCTTGCTAGTGTTAACAATGAAAAGACAATTTTTGCATCGTGAGCGCGCGCATTTGAAAGTGCCGGGTTGCTCGTTAGTTTTGAGCGCGCTTCTAACTAACAAGTTGCGAAAAGATTCTACCAGTCTCTGGATCATTTTGGAGTAATATATTCCTATTTTTCACGTTGCCATGTTACCACCAATAGTGTAGCTCCTACTCTACTATAAAAACAACACGTAACCCATAATTCTTAGACTCGCTCTGACGAAGGGCTAACGCTCGAAACGTCAGCTTTTGGAATCTCTGTACGGTGGCCAATTTACATGATTAACTTCGTTGATAAAACTAACCTTTGTATACTACTTCCCCACCGGCGCAGCACCACAGTTTCTTTAGAAACTACCCCCTTCATACGTTTTAATTACTTAAGTAATTCTGGGCCTGTTTTTTTCGGTTTACGCCTTCGTATTTAAGGGGCCGGAATGTAGGCTCCCCACTTTGGATTTATTCGTGCTTTTACATTCGTGTTTTGGCGTTAGTTTCGCGTAATTAGTTTCCTTTGTTTTGTGGCCTTTTGTATATCTAATGTTCATTTGCATACTCTACAAGTTCGGTTAGAGCGGAATTTATTTTAGTTAGTAGCGTTTTGGGGGTTCTGTGAACGTCTTTGGTTTTGTTACAGCTTTTCGGTTCGTCTTTGGTTCGTCAGATACGTCTTGAAAGTTTCTTCGTTTATTTCGCTTTATGTGTTTCTGCATTCTTCATGTTCGGTCGTTGTTAGTTATTTTACGTTCATTACCGTGTTTACCATTTTGCTATTTTCAGTTACTGTGTTTCAATCTACGTTTGGATGAAATAAATTTCTGTGGAACTGAGGATCTGAAACGAGTTAAAAGCGTGCGTGACAATAATGACTAAAGTGACTTCACAAAAAGAAAAAGTAATGTTCCATATGACACGGAAGCCTTTTTTCTTCACCAAGCCTCCCATAAAGAGGTCTACTGAATTGTTTTGGCCATGGACTATTACCTCATACTTGTTAGACTTGCATGTGACATGACACAGTCCCCCACCCCCACCCCCCACCATAGGAATTTATGCCTTGCCCTCAGTGCAACTGCTATCTAAGGCAGCAGTTGCACTCTGGATTTGGCAGCAAAGTTTGACCTTGTTTTCAAAACTCAAGCTATATATCTTACATAAATCCAACAACTAGTTTTAACAATGGATATCTTTAACTTTTTTTCCCGACCCTATAGGTCAACATTTACTTCCCTAAGCCTCCCATAGAGAGGTCCAGTGAAATTTCTTGGCTATGAACTATTACCTCATACTTGTTATACTTGCATGCCACAAACCATGACACAGCCCTGCTAAGAATTTAGGCCTCGCCCTCAATGCAACTGCTGCCTAAGTCGGCAGTTCCACTTTGGATTTGGCAGCAAAGTTTGACCTTGTTTTCAAAACTCCAGCCATATATATATAAATGCAATGTACAATATGTTGGTTCCAAAAGTAATGAATTTAAAATTCCTTTCCGCAACCACAAACCCTCTATGATCTCTAAAAATAGTATTTGTGAAATATAATTTCCACTGTTATTTTAGCTTCGCATTCTTCTTACAGTTTATCGCCTTTAGGTGTCGCAATGCGGTTTTCGTAGCTTCCGATTGGCTAGTTTTACCTATTTAAGATGCTGTTTTCAGTCTGTTCTCTCTCTCCCGCTTGCGATCTTAGCACTTTGGAACTGTTGCTGCTTCGGATAATTTTAGATTTGGCCAAGTATGCCTACTCCCGGAGACGCGGCCGAGGAAAACACAGGCACTCCTAGGTCTTTGGAGCGAGATGAATTGCCGATGGTCAGCGAGGTTTTTCCAATGTTCAAAACATACTTAGAGTCTAAGCTAGACGAAAAGACCAAGCAGCTCGAGTCGAAATCTAAGCTGGGTAAGCAAATGACTCAAATGAAGTTCAAGGGTAACCAAAAAAAGTTTGAGCTTAATGCTCAGATCAACAGCGTTTTTGATAGAATTCGCTCGGCTAACGATTCCAAAAATGAGCAAGTGGATGATTTGACAAATGAGGGAAAAGAGCTCATTTGTAAGCGGCAGAAGCTGATCAGAATTGCCGACAAGAGCACTGATGGTTGGAAAGTGGTCGATGAATATTTATCTTCAATAAATGACTGCAACTAGGGTCTTTCCCGAGTGACTGGAAACTAGCTAACGTCGTACCAGTCCACAAAAAGGGTGAAAAAGACCACGTGGAAAATTATCGTCCTATCTCTTTACTCCCAATAGTGTCCAAGGTCTTTGAGCGTTGTGTGTTGAATTGCATCAAGGACCACCTGTACCAAGTCATTTCTCTTAAACAACATGGTTTTTCTACAGGAAGATCGTGCGTTACCAACCTGCTTGAGGCTCTTGACCACATTGGTTCACTTTTAGATAGTGGCAGCCAGGTTGACACCATCTACCTTGACATGTCAAAAGCTTTCGACAAAGTCAGTCATAGGCGCCTCGTCCATAAGCTGATTCAGGTCGGTTTCGGTGGCAACCTGCTTAACTGGTTCTGTTCCTACCTGTCAGGCCGATACCAACGCGTTACGGTACTCGGCGCCACTTCAGACAATCTTCCTGTTACCTCTGGAGTACCTCAGGGTTCCATACTTGGACCAGCCCTCTTCCTTTTATACGTCAATGACCTTCCCGAAATCGTCAGTTTTAACAGTCGAGTTTTGATGTTCGCTGACGACACAAAAATATTTAGAGAGATAAAGACTTTGGATGATGCCTTCTCTCGCTAGAAGGACCTTGGGAAGCTTGCAACTTGGTCTTATTCATCCGGTCTCCTCTTTAATGTAGCTAAATGTAAGGCGCAGCGCGTAACAAGAAAAAAAAACCCCAATCTTATCTTCTTACAAACTCAACAACACCGCACTTGAATTATATGCTGCAGAAAAAGATCTGGGCGTATGGATTAGTAAGGATCTGACATGGTACGAACAATCTTCGCGTGCTAATAAACTACTTGACTACTTAAAGAGGAACACGAGGTTCATATTTAGAACCGAAGTACGACGTACGCTATACGTAGCCCTAGTTAGGCCACATTTGGGATACGCCACCCAAATCTGGGCCCCGCAGTCCATCGAGCTCATTGTTAAGCTTGAGCGTATCCAAAGACGCGCCACTAAGTTCATCTTAAAACTGCCTTATTCTTCTAATATAAGTTATACGTCTCGTTTAGAAACTCTAAACCTAATACCTGTTTGTTACTGGCATGAACTTTTAGATCTCACTTATTTTGTCAAATTGACACACGGTCTTGTTAACGTGAATGTCTCTGTTCTACCTGAAGTTCGCAAATACGGCAGACGTACTAGATCCTCAACCAGCAACGTTAACAAATACATAATTAAGAAATGTAAAACATCTACTTACCAGAAATCCTTTCTTATTAGAACTAGTAGAATTTGGAATTGTTTAGCGGACGAACTAGATTTGAGCTCATCGACCTTAGCTTCTTTTAAATCGGTTATTTTTTAATTATTATAAGTCCGCGTTAGCTGTTTCCTATAACTGTGATGACCCACGTTCGTTCAAGTCTATCTGTTTAAAATGCAATAGTGCTCGTCCCTTGTTCCGTCAAATAACTTTTTGTATGTAGTTGTTTTTTTTTTTCTTTCTGTATTGCTGTATTTTTTAACATTCCTTGTTTTTATTCAGTTCTTTTTAGTATCCGGGCCCGCTGTCATTGGCCAACGCTGTTGCGGTGTCCCTGCCAATGTTCTTCTATATAAGTAACTGTTTTGTTTGTTTATTTGATGAAGCTAATAAAATAAAATAAAAAATAAAATGAATATGTTTCGGATGAGTTAGTGTCTGGCTCGGAGTACGAGAAACGCTTAAAGAAGGCTAAGGAGGCAGCGAGCAGGAAAAGGAGACAGCCTGCACAAGGTTGTCGTGAGCCAGACAAAAAATTCAGGGGAACTTTGACTTCGACGGATCAGCAGCTTTTCGCGGTGAGCTAGCCTGAGTTTTGATTTTCTTTATTCGCTCTATCAGTTTTTGTCTGATCATTTTTAGAGTACTTTGTTTGTTCTCTCGCTTGTTAGGGTTCGCACGCGATCCACCCATATCTGTCTTTGCCTGGTTTTTGCGGTTATTGAAGCGGTAAATAATTTACGCATTGCGCCTCTAGGTGTCGCAATGCGCTTTTCGTAGCTTCCGATTGGCTCGTTTTACCTATTTAAGATGCTGCTTTCAGTCTGTACTCTCTCTCTCTCGCTTGCGATCTTAGCACTTTGAAACTGTTTCTGTTTCGGATGTTTTTAGATTTGGCCCCACCCACCCTCCCTTTTCTGCGTGTGTTTTTGATACTGCTTTTATTTCATCTGTTTTCAGGCGGCAGAGGTGCTTACGTGGACCGTGCGAGGTGCTTTAAATGTCACAAACTCGACCACTGGACAAGAGAATGTACTGCCACCTGGGATAGCCCACGAAGCGCTTATCGCGCTACCACATTTACCCCAGGATATTCATACAGCCCCTACAGACCCACTCTTGGAGCCCACAGTCAACCCAGTACAACGCAGTAATGTTTTTGATGACGAGGTTGCTGATATCGCGCAGGTACATTTTCGACAGTGAATTGTTTGAGTTTGAGTTAAGTACTAGCTGAAACCCATAAGGGTTGAAACGTGTAACGTCCCCTTGTGTGCTGGGAAACAAGCTTCTGAATATTCACTTTGCTAAGTACCATATTTGGAACAACAGAGCGTTCCTGTACGAGGCATACTTCGTTTTACTCCCCACCATGCAATTTCAATGCTCTGCGTGTGGAAACGCGTGTCTGGGTCGACGAAGTTTAGGTGATGGTTAACTGGGAGATGATGATAGCCCTCGTCTTGTAGGCAATTGTAAGCTTTTCACATGTCGCTCATCGCGCGTGATAATTGGCAAGAGTGTCTCTTTATCCCTGCGCTCTACCGGAACAAGGAAGCAGGCCTTGGTTTCGCGGCAAATGCCACCAAAGACCCACTGTCCTTTGATGTAGCGACCTTTGTGATACTTCATCTTGCCAAACGTGGACTCATCAATCTCAACAGTTGTACCAAGGATCACCTATTGGCCCGGCATGCTGTTTCATCATTCTGTCTGTACAAACCTCCCGGCAACAGTTATACCAATCTATTAGTAGCGCTGACGCTCACATGGTTCATATGGGATTGAAATCTAGCACTTTACATTACACTCTATTCAGTTAACTCTATCACCGTTTCTGTTGAGGTGGTTTCTTCATCTAGCCCGGTTTCGTGCACTGCTTGTGTTGTGGTGAATTTGTGCGCCCAAGCGTAAGGTTAGGGCTAATATTTTTTCAAGGGAAAGCTTACCACCAGAAAGCCAGGACTTCTGGCGGATTGATGCTTATCCATTGCAGTTTTTTCTAGAGCATCGCCAAACAAATCCATCTCCCGATGCAGTTCGTCTTAGCCATTTGAGTGCGTTTCCGCACTCAGGTTTAGGGCATTTCATTGACGACGAGAGTAGATTGTGCTCTTTCACCACTCTTTGCACCGCTTGTGATCGGCTAAAAGTCGTGATAGTTTCCATAAGTTTAAATTTGTAGGTACATCATGAGCTGCCATTCCGGTTCAATTTTTAAATTCACAGTTTGATCAAAGAGGGGCTAACGTCGACTCAAAGATTTTATACTGCAATGAACTCGTGCATAGAAAATTCCCATAAAGGATGCCCCAATCACAAGGATGTATACTCTTCCGTGCAGTGTGAAGCACGGGGATGAAAAAACAAGCAAATCACACATCCACAGATATAATCGATTAAACTCCAAAAGAATTTTACTGAATTTAACCTTAAGCCTAAAGAGAGTCTTCAGTTCTCATTAGGGTTACGGTTAGCATTATTAAGGGGTGAAGTTGTTTCAAAAGAAGCAAAATCAGGGCATTTCTTGGTGGTCTGCACGGCACGCGTATATAATTACTTCTCTTGTTATGTAAATTGTCTTCCAGAATTCCAAACAAATATCATTATCAAGGTGTGAATTAGCAACTTCAAACGTTAGCTCATTAATCCAGAGGTTTACAGTTGTACGGAGTTCAAAGCAAACTGCCGGAGACAGAAAAAAAGGACAAAAAAAGCCGAGCGGGATCTGGAATAGAATGACAGGACAAAGGAATCGAAAGAGGAGAGCTGGGACGAAAAGAAAGAAACACGCTACTATTCAACATAGAGCTCCCAATTTTGCTGATATCAATAAAACCCCACCCTCAGTTGCTTGGACATGATTTTAAGATCTTGTTTGTTTGCGTTACCTTTCCCTTTAAGGTGGCGTCATCAGTCCTTAAAACTAAACCGGAAATTGTGGGTCTAGCAGACGAGTTTTGAGAGATATTTTAAGCCAAAGTGACAATGTTCTCAGCGACTTGCCTTGGTGTGCTGTTTTGGAAATCGTTATCTCGCATCGTAGGTCGTTGGTCCCGATGTGTAGAACCATTTCGTCAGGTTCAATACGAAGAGTTGGAATAACGTAGGATTCTTATAAAAATAAGGACACATTTGAAACTAAATTTACAAGACATGTTTCCGTCATTCGACGACCATCTTCAGTTGAAAGTAGAATTAATTTAAAGTACATTGAATTTATAATATAATTCTAAACAAAGATAAATGACAACGTGGAATAAATTTGGAATCTAACAAAATAGCCAAAGGTAACAAAAGAGTGTACAATAGTGACATGCTGATCAGAACGAGAGAGTTAAATTAACATGATATAATTGCTTGTTTAAAAACGGTTGCTCCCAGGAAATATGTAACGCTTCTTTTATCTTCACCTGGAATTTTGTGGTCTCATGATCTATAACTTTAAAACATTCAGCAGAGCAGGAACTACGGCATGCCTCGGATTGTTGAAGGTGTTGGAAGATGTGTGAGGTCCTGTCCCTGTTTAAGTGTTCGCGAATGCGTGTCGAGAGGTGTCGCCTAGTTTCGCCGACATAGCAAGAATTACAGCTTGCACAGCTAAACTTGTAGACAACATTCGAACGAAGTTCAACAGGCACAGGGTCCTTCACACTAAACATATTACGGATCTTGAAGGAAGAAAAGGCTAACTTAATATCAAGATTGTTACAGAACGTTTGAGTAGTTTACGTAATCTGTTTTGTGCTACAATAGAGAAGGGCCCATCATAAGGCAATTTGAAAAAATGTGTAGAATCAGAGGGAGGACTAGCAGTATGTTCGAAAGGGTCTGAGTTTTTTTTTTTATAATTAAGTATATTTTTTTATTAAAGAATTTCTTAGGATAACATACAAAATAAAAGACACCAAAAGACACACATCATGCTTGCATAGTACAAATAGATAAATATATAACTAAACACACACAACAGCTATTATAGAAATACAGTTCCCTGGTTAATTATGGAATAAAATGACTTCACTTTGAACATTACACTAATAATGAAAGACAATGGTGACATTACTTATCAGAAAACAACACTAATTAACTTTTCCCACTTTTTTAAAATGTAGTTTAATTGTTTCTTTTCCTGGCAATATGGACTTCGATGTTATAAACACGCCCTGTCCTGGCGATAAAACCATGAAGAGAAGATAAACCAATATAAAACTTACCCAAAAGCAAAATATGATTAAACAAGAAAACATCATCTGCAATATCACACTTACCAAAAATTACATCTTTTTCTTTAATGTTCTCAACAACGATGTTATAATCACGTAGCCAGGACAAGACATGTTTCCAAAATTTAGACAATACTTTACAGGAAAAGAGCAAATGCTCTAAGGATTCAACCTCTGTTTGGCAGAAAGCACAGGTAGGCGAATCAGCCATGCCGAAAAGAAACAGTTTCTCGTTTGTGAAGACAATACGGTTTAAAATTTGTAATATACTGCCTAAGGACCCACTCAACGATACGACTGGGGAAAAGGCTTTTGCTTAAGATTAATAACAATTTCATGATATCATCATGAAAGCCTACCCACGTGTTGTTGATCTTGTATCTTCTGTCAAGTATGGTCCTGATTAAGGCACGTTTGTAAGAGAATGGGGTAAAACTAAAATAATTAGTTAACAGACCGGTGAAATGTTTCTTTCGATAGACCCTGGTGAAACGTATGTTGGGATGTCTGTCGTTGATGTAGTAAAAAAAACAAAGTAGCGTCATGTTCAGTGTCAAATAGACAAAAAGTATCGTCAACATAGCGTCGATAAAACAAAATAAGATGGTCGTCGAACGACCGAAACATGTCTTGTAAGTTTAGTTTCAAATGTGTCGTTATTTTTATAAAAATTGTTGTTAGTCTGCTTCTTTCCAGATCTTTTGGAAATTTAATCAACGTAGCATTCCATGTCTTCTATGCTGGCACCAGGAAAGCATCTCATGTTGACTTTTACGACCCATCTCGACCCATTTTCCACCACTTTGCACCTTTTATAATAGAATCCCCTAAAATAACTACCACTTTCTTGTCGTTGTTTCCATTTGAAGATTCCCTAGCTACTTCGGAAACAGCTTGAGCAGATCCAAAATTCCCTCCCTGGGGCCCAGATTTATTTGAGTCTTTCTTCTTTTTCTTTTTCTTTTTTTGTAGCCTGAGATTGTTGTTGTTGTGGCAGTCCATCCTCAAGTTTTGTGGAAACATAGAGGAGTTTTGTATTGTAGGTGTCGCACCCGATGACAAGCTGTGATGTTCCTTCGTTCTGCTTGTAATAATCGAATTGAGGTAATAAGGCTCAATTTTTCAGTTTCCAGATTAGCGATGGTTTCATTGAGATCTATTACAAGTAGCCTTAAATTCTTTGCTTCATCGCGAAAAGAGCTGTTTTCTTCCATTAGCAATTTATGGGTGGTATCACAACAACCGTGTTGTGTAACTTGCATACCCTTTCTGCCATTTTGTAGCAAAATATATATATATTTTTTTTTCATTTTTTTATATCTTCTTGAATGATTACGAAATAGGACTCATTTTAGAATAATCCAAGGGTAAAGGCAAAGGAGACGACATAATGCTCTGACCGCTGTGATCGCTGTAAGCACCGAGGCAACCACTTTTGTTGTCAATTTAAGAAGAAGAACCTTTCTCTTCTCCAGCTTTCATCAAATAAGCCGAGAGCGCTTTGTTCATCCTTTCACTGCCAGATGGATTATTACCTTCTTGGTTGTTGAGTAGAATTTAATTGCACAGTCAGTTGTTTTAAATGACTGCATCTTGTGGCGTTTATCTTCGTTTATGTCGGGGCGCCCCTTGCATCAGGAACCCGGCCAGACTGGGGGGCGCGGGTCAAACCTGGCCTGAAAGCCGGGGTGAGCCCAGCTTGTGGCCAGCCTTTGGCCGCATTGGCCAGGGGATAAAAAAAACCCGGGAAGCCGCGGCCACAGGGCCAGCCTGGACTGGCCTTGCCGGGGTTGGCCGGGGCCAAAATTGGAAAGTCAAGCCTTGCAAGGAATTTACTAGCAAAAAATTTAAAGTTTGGCCTGTAATACAACTTATAGCACTCAGCCCAGTCCGCCCGGGGCTGGCCTGGGCCAAAAAATGGTCAAGCTTGCCAAGGAACCTCGGCCAGCCTGGCCAGGCAGACACTACCATGCCAATTTTAATAATTAATTGTAATTAATCAAAGACAGTTCAATTATGCCCAACAACCCTTACCAAACCTGTTGATATGGGCCATATATGGCCCAAGTATGGAGATGATATGGCATAACCTATGGGCACTCCATGGACAATACAATTGAATTTGGTATGGGCTACTGCATTCCATATGAAACCCATACTTAGCAGTCTGTCTTCATCTAGTTATAACTCTATTGTCTTAAACTTTGGGATTGCTACGTATTTAGTAACTCCATAGATACCCCATATGATCTAGTATAGGAATGATATGGCTCAGACACATACCAATACCACATGATCTCTGACCCCTCACTTTGGGAATGCTACAGTACATATTTGGCAGCACTCCATCCAATTCCCATATTATCCAGGCAAACTGGTATATGATATGGGAATGCTATGGGTATTTGGTAAAGTCCCGTACAATTCCCATATCATACTGGCCCATATGGTATGGGAATAATATGGTAAACTTCCATACAATCTCCACATTATTGTCTAGGTACATGTATGCCGCATCTGATATGGGAATGAGTCGGACTTTTCACGCAATTCCCGTCCTGTCCCATATGTTCAGTGAACAGCTGTGGTTCTTCCTAGTGTTGAACTACATTCAGTCAATTCACCTTATGAACGTCAGCTTTCACGTGTAGTATCACGTTACTTTTTATATAAACAAACCGCGAAAGTTCGGACATTCGAGCAGATCGGATATACGACACATAGTGAGATGGTGAGGCGAGCGGATATGAAATGTTAGTTCTTTTTGTGTGGGACTTTGAAATGATCCAACAGAGACACTAGTTACTTCGATGGTTAGGATTTGGTGTGGAACACGATAGTTTTACACTCCTTTTTCGACAGGATTTACGGGGGTGAGTCAGGTTTTTCTATCTTCGATCGCTAAAAGGACTCTAAACAGGGGGAAGCTAAATGCATTCCTCGCATTATGTTATTTACGAATTTATCTTCGTGTATGAAACTTGTCGTACATATGGTCAGCAATAAAAGACTAAAAGATGTGCTTCCGTTACATGTAAAAACGATTCCCGAGACACGAAATCGTAGATAAGAAACGCGAAGGGTGATCCGATCAAGTTTTTCTCATTTCTCGGCCGAAGTTAGAGAAATCGAGAGGCGGAAAAAGTGGATTATGGCAGTCATCGCAGTGACTCGTTGAGGTGTACGAAGTACAGTTACATTACAGTGGGGGTTTTATTTTTATTACATGGAACGCTATTTCTGACCTTGTGTTGATTGGAAGAATAATACTGTTCAGGAGATTTCCCTTAAAAAAAATGTACTGATTTCACAAAGTGTATTATGGTGCATTAAAAAATGGTGAATGGCTTGTACCAACTGTGTGACATTTTTAGCCCTATCAATTTTTCTTGAGAAGAATCTCTTGCACTTTGAAGCACTTTGATTCCTCACATTGCCATTGCTTTATCATGGTGCTTTCAATGTACTGAAAGCCAACAACGTCCAAAACGTCTTCCATCAAAATGCGTTTACTTCAGTCTTTGAAGCTCTTGTAGTTTATTCTTAATTTATTAATACCACTCCCATGCTTGTTTTCATTTGATTTAGCGGTTTCATCAACTTGATCTGTCTGCTTCTGTAGTGCAATAAGTTCTGCTAATTAAGGCCAGATAACACGACTACTAGTTGGTAATTTGCACATTACCTCTCATCTGGCAGATTAGTGTCTTTGGATGCAAGGCCACTGATCTATGACTATGTGTTTTCAACTTTTTTTGGAAGGGTTATTTTTACTTTCTTAATCAACAAATCCTTTTCATGAAGGGCTTCACTTTAGCTGCACTCTCATATGCATGGACACACTCCACTTTTCGGAGATTCCATGACTGCGTTAAACCATCAGTAAATAAGCGACAATCATGAGACTCTCCCAGAGGGGGTCCTTATTGATCTCTAAAATTGTTTTAAATTGCTTATGCTCCCTTTTTCCCTAAATTATTTTGACATTGTTTCCCAGTTCCAATTAGCAATGTTCCATTATTCCCTAAAGTCCCTGTTTGTCGTATTCGGTGGAGTGGTAATATTAAATGATTATTAACTGAAATATCGTACAAGCCGAATGGCGCCGAGGAGTTGAAATTGTTCATGATCTTGACTTCATCGAAAATGGATTGGGATTAATAAATTGTCTGCATCGTCGGTTTTGTCTTTCTACTGGCATAAACGTCATTGCTTCGGCCGCGATTTCTATCAGCGAAGACTTCAAAACCGTAAACGTGCTCACTGAAACTCCATGCTCCTGCAAATATTTATTGAGTTCTGCGATATTTCTGTGCGGAAGTCCCTCTTTAATAGTCATCATCTTAGACATGTTAAATCTGGAACTGTTGCAAACAGAACTGCTTGCTGAAGTTCGTTAGAGTTATTCGGAGGCTAGATTTACACACACTCAAATCACATTCATTCTGTTTCATTACTGACCTCAAAGTGCACAAATATATGACAATTTAATACATGAAGGTACTCGTAATAACATAATGCAAGGAATACATTTCGTTTTCGTCCGCCTAGCGATGGAAGATGTAGAAAACCTAACTCACCCCCGTAAATCCTGTCGAAATAGGAGTGTAAAACTATCACGTTCCACACCAAATCCTAACCATCGAAGCAACTAGTGTCTCTGTTGGATTATTTCAAAGTCCCACACAAAAAGAAACTAAAATTTCATATCCGCTCGCCTCGCCATCTCACCACGGTTATATGTCCGATTTGCTCGAATGTCCGAACTTTCGTGGTTTGTTTACACAAAAAGTCACGTGATACTACACGTGAAAGCTGACGCTCAAAAGGTGAATTCACTGGTCAGTTTTCTGAAGTAATAAGGTCCTTTAATCAACATACAAACAAGTAGCACAGTTTCCCATTCCTCTTCAATGGGTATTAATTTATGTACAGATCATTACATTTCAGCAACTGCAAAAACTATAAAGGTTATAATATCCTGTTCCTGTAAAATACATGTAATATTCCAGCAAGTCAGAGATGTGCTGGAAACTACAAAAAATCCATTACAGTTCAGCTATTAACAGTAACAGTTACTACCATAGCTCATAGGCAAAAAAAAAATAGAATACAGAGTTCAAAGGAGTACCTAAACATTAAATTCATGTCAAAATCTTTGGATTGGGTTCTTGTTTTAAATTTAAATACGAAAAGAGCTTTTATATTAAACATTTCAGATAAACCACAGAACTAAAACAAGTCTGCAAAGAGAGATCCTTAAATACGTCAAACCATAACTGGTTGAGGAGACAGAATTGGCTGCTAAGCATTTTTGTCTGCTGTAAAGGACCTTTCCCTGCTGTCCCATCAAAAGATTTTTTTAGGAAGTGTCTCTTTTAATATACTCTTTCATGGCAACTTAAAAAATACATTATATACAGTATTATACTTTAATGATGCATGTAGTGATTCCTCTAAATCACCTGATCATTTCTATTACAACTAAAGTGTGTGAAGAGTAAACTCATAAATTTGGATCCCTTTACTTACAAACGTAGCACAGCATTTAGCATTTTTACGAGAAGGAATCAAATCGTTTGTTAATTGTATACATATAACTTGCGGTATGAGCACTTGTTTTCCAAATCATTTGCTTCACCATTTGCTCTAAAACTTTACTATTCTTCATTAAAGGTTTACCAATTTTTTTACAGGGTTATAGCATTTAAGCCAAATTGAGTATCCTTGCTTCACAAATTGACTCGAAGGTGTGAAAACGTAAATTCTAAATACAGGTAAACCGTTCCTCATTTTAAAAACAACAAGGCATCAAATCAAATGTTATTCGCTTAAAGCATAGTTAATCGAGGGAATGGTTATGAAACCTTAGAACTTTCAAAAGCGAGAACAATGTTGTTGCAATCGATGTTGAATTGACCGTGACACTGCACAATCTTTTGTTTTCGCTTCGCACGGGTTCGCAAATTAGTTGCGCATAATTTAATCGAAGGATTTGATTGGTTATCTTCTCGAAAAAAGGTTTGTTTTGTGCAGGGTCAAGGCCAAAAATACGGACAAAAACATGAAACAAAGGAACTTGTCCAGTTTCATAACCATCTCCATGCATTAACTATGCTTAAAGTTAACGCTTACCTTCTTACTTGAGTTGTTGTAAGCATTTCCTTGCCTGGATCAGGATTTAAAGAGTAAAACTAACCAAAAAATCGTCACCATGCACAAAAGTGTGATCGTAGATAAAAAGGTTTGAATAAAACCGTCCAAAATCTGTAAGAGCTGGATTGGTTACCACTGACTGCTGACCAAAACGAAAAGGGCTTACTAGTTTCCAGTCCGATCTCTCACGTGTTATTCAAGATGGCGGAGGATGTCTTTCCACGGATTCAATATAAATGGGCAAGATTTGAAAGATACTGGAGTTCATTGAAAGGATTAAGTACTGACTTGCAGTGTGTAATTTTCAAGAGTAATGCATCATGTTCCTTTTGGAATAAGGCTGATTATGAGAGCATCAAATAAGGTAATTTGTCACAATCTATAGAATACATCATAATAAAAGCTTTCTTTTTCATTTCTGCGTGTACAGAGTGATTTTATGTTCAAAGTTTGGGGCCTTTAAAGGACATTGTTTAGGCAGAGTACATATATTACGAGCATTGAGTTAACTCGAAAAATATCGCATTCACACAGGCATACTTTGAATAAGACCAATCCTTGTTATACATGTATTGAACGTTGAAGTTAAAGCTCATTTTTTCAAGGCACCAGATGAAATCAAATCCTAAAAGGGCACTTAAACTTTGATTATTGTCTCACTGGCACATTCAGTACTATTGCACAAAATTCTCAAGAATTTCAACTCACTCAAGTGACCCTCAAGTTGAATCATTGAGTGGAATTCTTAAAGATTCCCATAAAATCCTAGTCCACATTGCCCTTTTAGCTTTCAATTCACAAAAATTAGGCCTGGAAATCCAGAAAAGTCTGGCTTAAAAATCTTGGAAGGCCGGGAAGGCCAGGCTTTTTGGCCGAATGGTTTGACATTTTAAATTGCTTTAAAACATGAAATTTTAAGTACTACAGCTGTACTTTAGCATGATAGAACAAGAAGGACTTAAATCATTTACATAGCTCTTTTATCAGAGACTCTGTACATCTAAGAATAATCATGCAAAGATTTAGTCTCAGGTGTCAAATTTAGGAACAGCCAATATAATATTCATGTTCAAGTGTGAGATATGATATAATGTTTACGTTGCTACATTAAAGATAATTGGCCGTTAAACCATAACATCATCGTATTTTGACACCATCAAGGCCATTTTAAAGATTGTTACTTCAAAGACCGTTCAATTGAGCCCACAGAGTTTTGTTAAGGTCAGTGGTGTCTATTACAGACACTGTTACACTAAATTGCAGTCAATGTCTGTAATCTTGAAGACTTAAACGTTTTTGGCCTGGAAATTCAAAAAAGCCTCGTCAAGCCTGGCTTGAATCTTAAGGCCTGGAAGGCCGGGCTTTTTTAACCAGCGTTGCCGAGAAAGCTCGGCCTTGGAAGTATCGAGGCCAGGAAGGCCAAGCTTTGGTGGCCAAGGTTGCCAAGAAAGCTTGGCTGTGGCCATGCTTGCCGGGCTTTACCAGGCCGCATTTTCCCGGTAAGGCCTGTTCCAAACGTCGTGCTACTTCCGAGCCGAACTCAAATGAATTCGGCTTGGCAGTGGCACGACAATGGTACGGCAGCGGTTTCAAACGTCGAACCTAATACAGTCGCAAACCATCCATCCACCGTAATAGTATGCAAATAATGCAAAATACATTAAATTAATTTATGAATTGAGTTCAGCGCAACAATAGCACGCCGTTTGAAACCAAGTCGTGCTAATGCCCTGCGGCACGGCAAGTCCTGCCATGCTAAGTAGTCGTGCCGAACATAAGTCAGCCGTGCAGTGCTTAATGGTTTCAAACGGCGTGCTACTGCCGTGCTTAAATCGAAATGACAATTTAATTTGAGCTCAGCAAGGCAGAGGCACGACGTCTGAACCAGGCCTAAGCTTGGCCAAAAACCCGGAAAGCCTGGCCTGGCCAGTCTTTGCCAGGCTGGCCGGGTTTTTGGCCGGGCTCCTGATGCAAGGGGCGGAAGCAATCGAAACGTCGTTCAATATCTTTCCCATTAGGTTTTTTTAGCGAATTCACGTCTTCCTCCCACAGAAAATGATTAGTGAAAGTATCATAAGACAAAAAACCTTTCTTCGTCGCACAATCCATGCTTCGGACAAAGATTTCAGTAATATTTGCAAATTTTCGAGGCAGAGCGAGAGAGAGAGAGAGAGAGAGAGAGCTAGATGTAGTGGCACTTTTGTAACATAAAAGTGGCACATTGATAACGTGGGGTGGCACATTTGTAACTGACTCGCACTCTCGTAACATGAACGTGTGGCACTTATTTCACTATGTGGCACTTTGACACTATTTGGTGGCACTTTAACAAGAAGTATTATTTTGGCACTTTTGTAAATATGAAAATGGCACTTGCATAACTTTCAAGTGGGACTTTTGCAACATCATGTTCTTTTTCAATTAAGTACATTTTTCCATCAAATTGAAGCATACCTTCTTTGTTATGTAGTTATCATATATTTTGTCAATGTGACGAGGAATAACGATGGTATCAGTTTTTACTTAGCTATTTTGTAGTCTCTTATTGCCTGTTTCATATTTACATAGAATGATATTTACTCTTGAAGGAATGTTTGACAGTTAACTAGCCTAATAAAGATTTTAAATCACACGCTGCAAGGAGTTTTAAGTATTCTTCGTGTACCCTGCCCATGAAACAAATACATATGGTCATGGATTGAAGAGGGTGGGGTAGATTGGGTACACACACAATTGCAAGTCTTCAATCTGAAAGCAACAGTGATCAGTTTGACACAAGCACAACTGCTTACAGCTGTGCCTCCGTCAACAGAAACACTTTACTAATGTTGGAATAAAAAAAGACTTAGTTTGATTAGAGATTATATTCTGGCTGCGCTAGGAGCGATTCAAATGTTTCGCCCCAACAAGGCCCGTGGCGACATCTCCAAAACAGAAAATTGCCATTTTTCATGGCCCTGAAAATTATTTGATTCGCGTCGTCTATACAACTAGCGATGGATCTTAGGTCAATTTACTCATAAACCCGTGAAGTTTTCCAATAATCTAACAAATTATCTCTTAACTCTTGTGGCAAAAAGAAATCAAGCATAATACTTAACAACATCAATCGCCATCGAACAGGGCCTGAAAATGCCCTGAATTTAGACGATAATTTTTAAAACTTCGGACCTAGTTGAAAACTCCATTCTACATAGCTGATCATTTATGGACACAAAAATGCAAAAACCCCTGTACGATTTCAGTATTTCAAAAGATATGGCCATTTCTATCAGCACATGTAAGAGCATTTGCGACTTTCTCAACTATATCGAAGCCGACCTATCTGGAGCCTATTTCTTATCACAAGTCCAGCTTACCTGCTTCTTAAGTCGGGTTTATTTCCAAGTTTAACTGTTTCCTAAGCTTTCCACTGTTGAATTCAATAACAGTTCCAGTCAATCGATTGTAAAGCCTTTGAAAATAGGCCAGGTTTTTGTAAGCGCGACCCTTCAAAGAGATGAAAACTCGAGTCCACAGCCCATTTTGCGATAAGTACCCCATTGAAACATCATTTTAGAACTGGGTTTTTTTCGAAAACTAATTAATACACAGTCCACCTCTGGTATTTAGGGAAAAATCGAGGTTTGAGGGCTAAATTTTTGGAACAAATCTCCCTTTCTTGAAAGCGGATTAAGTATCGGTGTGTTTCTGGTTCCACAGGCGTCCGCACAAACACGATTACCACAATGCATCAGTGACACTGCGCATGTCATTTATAACGATATTATCAGAAAAAAGAACAATTTCTCTTAAGTTTAAGATTTCAAAGGACAACTTTTGACTTCAAGGCATCCTGACTATAAGTTATAGTCTGGTAGGTACATTGTTCCGTAAAAGGTTTTGCCTGTAACTACAGGTGGTCAAATTGTAATAGGTGATCATTCGGTAAAGAATTACCATTGAAAGCAATAGTTTCTGAAGAACGCAACAACGATGTAAATATTAACGCTCATTACTGAAAGCAATCCTACCCTCATTTCATAGTTTCTTTTATTGCCCGACATACTGTCCACTAGCTCAAAAGCAAAATTGGAGATATGAGAACGAACGCGCAGGATTATCGTGACCCGAAGAAAGAAAGAAGAGTCAAAGCCAAATCATATTCTTTGTTCCATCCAACAAAGATATAAGGGGAGAAGATTCCATTTTTGCTTTCTGTTCAGTACAAGATCAAACCTCACTCGCCTTTTACCTTTTTTTGTTCCTAAACCGATGTATGGCATCATAAAATACGTAACTGATTTGTTGAACCCATCACCTACTTGACATCTTGTGGGCTAAGTACCCAAGAAAGAGTCAGCCAATTTGGCCCTCTCAGTGATAAAAACCGATTTTGTTTATGAGTGTCAACTATGTATTTTTCTACTAACTCGACTTTTTATTATCTAAAATGTAGTTTTACGTCGTCTACTGAAACATTCGATCTTGTTCGATGTTTGGTCACCTTGAAAAACATGGCACATCAAGGATATTCGATAATGAGGCCAGGTAATGTGTAATGTAATGTAATGTAATGTAAATCTTTATTTAGACACGGAGAATCATCAGTTAAGTTAATAATTAAAAATTAAAACTTGCACAACTGCTTTACATGATGGCCGTGTGGGAATCCGATATCTCAGATACTTTTTTAATACCCCGTTTAAACTGCCCAATAGAACAAACGCTTTTTAAATCTAGGGGCAAGTTTTTCCACAAACAGGCCCCGCTGTAGCAAAAACTTCGTTTTAAGTAATTAGTATGTGGCTTGGGCAGCGAAAGCTTTCCTTCAAGATTTCTTAGGTTCTTTGAAGAGACATTGAAGTGAAGAGACATTGCAGAGACATTAAAGTGAAGAGACATTGCAGTGAAGAGACATTGAAGATAGTCTGGGGGAAGTTCATTCAATGTTTTATACATAATTAAAGCTTTCTGCTTTTTACGACAAAGAGACAGCTTCTCCCACCTAAGCATCGCGAGAAGGAGGTTGCATGGAGCTCGTATCAAAAGGTGATTGAGTAATTACTCTGGCAGCGCGATTTTGTAATTTTTGTAATTTATCACTCAAACAGCCACTCATGCCATCCCAAACCGGGCTGCATAATCAAAATGTGGTAATATTAAAGCATTATAAATTTGAACTGCAACATCCGTCAGAATAAAAGGTCGTACACGTTTCAATGCACCAATGGCTGAAGAGACTTTCTTGCTTATCTCGTCAACGTGTTTAGACCAAGAGAGTTGTGCATCAATGGTAAGACCCAGAGATTTGATATGGTCAGCTCTCTTGATCGCCCTGTCATCGATACTTATATTAATCTCCTCACATTGGGCATTCAATCTCTGCCTAGATCCGATTATCATTAGCTCAGTTTTGGCCACATTTAAACTTAATTTGTTGGCTCTCAGCCAACAGGTAAGATTGTTAAGTTCAGAAGTCACTGCTAGTTTAAGATCGGCTACCGTTTTTGCAGATAAGGTTATACTGGTGTCATCGGCAAACATTCTCGGCGCAGCAACCCGCAGGCAGTTAGGGAGATCGTTAATGTACATCAAAAAATGCAAGGGACCCAGGATGCTACCCTGCGGTACGTTACAAGTAACAGTGCTGGCAGTTTGACAGATTGCCATTTACATTACACCTTTGGGTCCGATTACTTATGTATGTCTGGAACCACTTAGCAGTTGCCTGGTCAGCACCAAAGTACGACAATTTACGTAAAATAATTTCGTGATCAATTGTGTCGAAAGCTTTTTTAAGGTCAATGCATGAAGACTACTCCGTTCAGGAAGCCGTTGTCTATGTTAACAGACCAGCTATTTGTCGCCTCAAACAAGGCCGTTAGTGTGCTATGTAAGAAGCGAAAGCCCGACTGGCAACTTGATAACAATTGATTGTCATTTAGGTATTGGTACAGTTGATCGTAAACAATTTTTTCAAAAACCTTCGAGACAACTGGAATAACGGAAATTGGACGATAATAGTTGAGGTCCGATTTTTCACCCTTTTTAAACACCGGAGTTACCCTGGCCATTTTCCATTCTGTTGTATAAATCTCAGTAATAATTGACTTTGTAAATAAGGCGGGTAGCGAAGGAGTAACAATACTAGCAGCCATTTTCAACAACTTACTTGGGATCATATCGAGGCCAGTGGTCTACAAAATCCCTGTTCCATAAGACCCATTTACATGGTTCTAGTGAGAAGCACATTCACATTCACTAATAATTTCCAACAATTTGTCTTTAAGTACTTTCTTTTTGTCTCTCGATTCTACAGGGATCTCAAAATGGCTACAGATAGTCCTCAGCATGGCTTGGAGCGTGTTGCTGTGGTAACGTTCACAGAGGCCGTACATGTCGTAGTAGATGGGATGCAACACACTGAGTTGCTTGTTTACATTATCCATCAGATCTTGTTTGTTGGAATCCTCCTGCAAGCACTGGACATCTTCGTCTTGGTCTGGCAATATATCGGCCAGATTTTTTCGACTCGTCGCTGCCAGTCGTGGGAAAAAAGCTCTGGACTTGGTTCTTTGTCATCCACTCTGATCTCGTGAACAGACGTTTGTTGTCTTCATTTTTTGCATTTCGCATTTCTACTGAGACTTGGGCAGGGTCTGCTTTGTGTCCAGTTGTTTCTCCAAGTGTAACCGAGCTGTTAGATATTCTTTTGCTTTCTGTGAAAATCTTGCGTTACTCCTTTGTTTTCTCAATGCCCACCCTGTTCGAAGAGGCGAGGCAGCAGTACTGACTACCGGAAAGGTTGTTGTTCCCTTGGAATGTGACGAACAGCTTTGGATATTAGAGGCGTCAAGCGATGAGAATTTGAGAGCCCAGTCTCTTCTGATAGCATCATACTGGTTTACTCTGCTGACGGTATGCTTGCCGACGTCCAGGTGCAGCTCCAGGTGCAGTTCCAGTTGCTCAAACGTTTCGAAAGGCTCAACACATCCAAGCACGGAACATTCGAAGAGTGGCGCCAGGCTTGGTAACTTGTAAACGTTGATTAAGTTCTCGCTTAGCAGGGGGATCATAAAAACCTTGCGATTTGGCTGTTTGGAGAAATGTTGGACCCTGGTGCTCGACATATATACCATCATATGGAAGGTACTTCCCGTTACCAATATCATAACATTTCCAAACTCTCAGACCAGATTCTTCATATTGGAAGTTGTGGTAGCTGCTGAAATGGTCTATTTTGTTTGCAAAAAGGGTCTCCTCGGTTCTTGGACAAAACTGGCTGCAGCAGTTGTTTCCCTTACTGGGTGTTGTGTTAATGCGTACTTTATGTCCGCAGCAGCTAGAGCATTGTGGCCTTCGTTGCAGTAAGAGTGGATCCAGGACTTCATCGGACAGAGTATACGGTCACAGATGTCCTTGCCAGATTGCGGCTTTGAGTAGTGATAGCCTTGAACTGTAACGTTAACTCACTTTCCGACATCCCTTACAGCGGCTATCAAGGAGCTGTTGTGATAAAAACCAGCTTTATTCGACCTTAGATAGACTCTCTGAGGCACAGGATTCTTAACTTTCAATACCTGGAAGAGATCACCAACAATTGATGTGACTGTTTACCAGTCCTGGGAGCACTGGTCAAACAGGTGAGCATATGAGATGACTTCAGTCGTGCCAGACTGGCTTTGACAGATCACGCTGCTGATATGCCAGCTAAGTCCTCTTTTCCCGTACCAGTCACTTTGTTTCTCCCTGTAACGTATCTGCAGAAACTTCATGGCCCAGTCCATAACAAAAAGGCATGAGCTCTGATGAAGCTTTTCTAGGAAATCTTCCTTCGCACGTTCCAGATTCACTGACCTCATTATGTGAGTTTTCCATTGGACGATGGCGTCTGAAGATTTCTCGATGTCATACAGCAAGTCATCTTGTTGCTCTTGGTTGTAAAAGTTCAAAGTTGAGTCATTCTTGACAATCTGGTGTATCTTCTGAAAACTCGAGGAGATCTCGTCACATTAAGGGCAGCGAAGTGTATGTTGGTGAGTACAGTGTTGGAAATCTGGATGATTTGGATCCCTGAGACCCAACTTACGACAATGGTCGGCACATTGACTTTCATCATCCCGGAAGTGAAGTTGGTATTCAGTTTTGCAATGCCTCTTACCGTTCCAAAGCGATTTTCTTAATTCATCTGATATTCCTTTTTCCAAGCCCACCTGGTTAAAGGGGCTAGGTCACGCTATTTTTGGTAATTTTGTTTAATTTTGTTAATTATGAGCTCTAAACGTCAAATTGGCAGAGCAAGAGTCTTTCATTTGCAAAATCACGGCCACAAAACAACTGAGAAGGATTTTCCAGCTGTGTAAATGACATTTTGATATAGACTGATATAAATTTGAAAAAAGGTGGGCCGACGTTTTTCAAATTTACCCAAATTCAATCCATTTCAATCCTCTCCAGCTTTGTCCATCCATGTCCCTTCTTGGCTTCCCTGTGTTTCGTTAGAGTTCTTCTATAGTTTTAAACAGTTATTTTGATATTTTAGTTAATTCTATGATCATTCGATCAGTGCTGAAATTGCCTAAAATTGCGTGACCTAGCCCCTTTAAGCTCGTCTAAAATTCGGTCGAGTCGCTTTAACCCCTCTGAACCATCGGGTGCTATCATCATCCAAGCCACTAAGAGACTTTTGTTGAGACGCTTCCCTGACCCCAAGAACTCTAAATAGAGTTGCAAGGCTTAGTGGTTCGAACTGCTCTTCTTCACAAAACTGAAGGTACTGCCTCACCATTGTCGGTCTAGTCACCTTCCGAATAACATTTGGCATGGTGATCTCCAAGCCGCTGTTGAACTTGAGTTTCCTCATACCAAATACCACATCTTTATAGAAGAAGGGGCGATTCACGAAGTCTAAGAAAATATTCAAGCTTTGCGGGCAGAAGACGAACTCGATGACATGACAACGTCTGTACTGCGGAACCTGGACCACACTTTCGTGCATGAGCTCTACCGCATCTGATTTGCCAATCGGTTAACTTGGCATACGACTCATGGACCCTTTGAAGCGTCTTTACGGGATATCGATACGCATACAGGCTGAGAATTTGGGTCTTCACACTTTTAGAACTGGCGCTACTGTATGCCTCCATTAGAGGTTTTTAAACCTCTAAAAGGTCTCTGTAGTTTGTGTCTTTATCTGGTGTGAAACAGGACTGAAGCAACTGCTATCCGGCCTTCGGTGCTATGACGTCACATACGAGACTACACGCTTCAGTAGCCTTGTCAATACACATTTCTTTCTCTTCATCTCTTTCCTCGGTCCATGTAGTTTTGAGCTGGAAACCTGGGGGATTAACCCGACCAGCATTAGTTGCCACTTGGCTTAGATTCTCCATTGCAGCACTAAACCCAGATATTGCAACATTGGCAGCGCTTTCACCTTCCTCGTATTCCTCAGAGCTCTGGTTGCATCCTGGTGTCCACTCAGCAGTATAGGCAGCTGCTTTCGCTGGAGCTGGCGTTACTCCAGGCGTTGACGTGACTGTCGCGAGGTTCATACTTACAATGCATTTGGCAAATCTAGGTTTAGGAAAACGAAAATTTATTAAAGAGGTTAGCGCTATTCATGTGAATAAATGGCTTGTGCCGATAATCACCTTGAAGGCTCCTCCCCCCTGTTGATTACTGCTCTGAGCTTGTTGTCCTTGTATCCATGCCACATTTTCCTCCAGCTTGATTTTGTGTAACTTAGACCAAGATACACAAATCACTGAAAAGCACAGGGAATAGGCAATAGTGTGCAAATTGAAACTAAGTACACAAGAAGTGCGAGAGCTACAACCTGGGGCAAAACCTATTGAGACAGATTACAAGAATACCTATTTTTTTGCAGTCACCCTGATAAAAATGCTTACGGTCGCAAATTAAAAGACTGTTTCCCCCCTCCCCTATTGCAATGTTGTTTGCGGTAACACAAGAAATGCAATCTTGAGCTGCTAAGCCGAAACAACATTGCACCAGGGCTGGGGAGGGAGGCGAATTTGTTTCTTTTGGACACGACGGTACCATGGCGCGAAATTGAAAATTGGATTGAAATGTCTCAACAGTTTTGTTCGGGGTTGTAGGTTGAATGTGATCGTGAAAAAATCTATCATCCAGCACAGAATTTTACTGTTCAAATATTGATTTCATTTTCAGGCTCTTTTTGTTTTTGTTTTTCGTTTTTTTGTTTTTTTTAACAACGTTCCTCCAATAATTCTAATTCGACCTTTGAATTTTTGGGGGATTGGTCAATTCCTTTTGAGTATGAAGTTAGCTGTAAGCATGGGTTTTGGCAATATATGTCATATTCTTAGCATAATTTTTACACTTAATTTCCCTTAGCTGTGCAAGATTATTTTTCTCCTACTTTTTTGGTGCAAAACTGTTATCGTAATTGCCTAGCCCCTGCCCCTGCCCCTGCCCCTGACCCGCCTCACCCTCAAAAATTAAATGGCCAACTTTAATTTAATTAAGGGAAGAGAAACCAACACTCGCCAAAACTGCCCCTGCCCCTGCTAATTCACACGTTACTTAACTTGAGAAGTTCATAATAAATCCCTGACATTTAAGCCCCAAAAACTCTTTGCGGACACTGTTGAGTGACTGCTCTGTAACTCGGAATGCAGTCAGTTGATTTAATGCAATATTTACGATAGTTGATACTTACGGGATCCAGTTGGGACATGCTTTCCATAGATGATGTTGATTTAACTTGACATGACAGGGTTAACTGCATTTTTGGTCTTGAGTTGTTTTGCAGGGCCAGAATCCAGCGGGTACTGGCAAGTTCGACGTGGACGCCAGTTTATCCCCATGTCATTTTGGTGTTTCTTACATATCCACAGTTGCTCAATCTGATCATAGGAAAGATCATGTGGCAACCCCGACCTGTTGAGGATCAGCTCATACTCTTGCATGGATCCTATACGATGTCCGAGGTAACAAACCTTTAACTGGTTATTTATATCGCTCTTGCACTCGGAAAGCCTTATCAGTGTGTCGTACTGGCTACAAACAGAACCAATCCTGACCTCAAATATGGCTTGGCTTACATTTTTCTGTCTGCTACACTGTCTTCCCCAGTTCACAGGGTTGTTAGTGCGGACCGTCGACGAACCAGCAACACACTGATATTGGCTAGATTTCTTCAACAATTTCAGCCTTCAAACGTCGACTTTTCCCCTAAATACCAGAGGTAGATTGTTTATTAATACCCTCTCTAAACCGATGTTTCGATGGGGTAGTTATCACAAAATGGGCTGTTGACTCGACTTCTCATCGCTTACAAAGGCAAGGGTGGCGCTTACAAAAGCCTTGCTCAATTTTCGAAGGCACTTAATTACAATCGATTGACTTGAACTATTATTGAATTCAACAGTGGAAAGCTTAGGAAACAGTTAAACTTTGAAATAAACCCGACTTAAAAAGCAGGTAAGCTGGACTTGTGATAAGAAATAGGTTCCAGATAGGTCGGCTTCGATATAGTTGTGAAAGTCGCAAATGCTCGTACACGTGCTGATATAAACGGCCATATCTTTTGAAATACTGAAATAGTACAGGGGTTTTTGCATTTTTGTGTCGATAAATGATCGTACTATGTAGAATAAAGTTTTGAACTAGGTCCCAAGTTTTAAAAATTATCGT
>BLFO01000218.1:192655-200014 GCA_014634245.1 Montipora cactus
ACTTGTCTTTTCATTGTTAACACTAGCAAGATATTGGGACCTAAGCGATCTGTTAAGATGACCGATCGTTTCACATGTACCTCCGCAAATGTCATTTATTGCATAACCTGTACGTTATGCAATAAATTATACATTGGCGAGACAGGTAGACAACTAGGTGACCGATTCCGCGAACACCTTCGCGATGTTGAGAAGAATGACAAAGATGCATCTAAGCCAGTCGCTCGTCATTTTAATCTCCCTAACCACTCCAAAAAACACATGGCTATCTGCGGCCTTTCCCTACATCTAGGTACGACGGAAAGCCGCAAGAATCTGGAACAACAATTCATCTTCCAAATCGGCACCCTTAATCCTCACGGTATTAACGAACGCTTTTCATTTAACTAATATATTCATATTTTTCACGTTGCCATTTTACCACCAATAGCGTAGCTCCTACTCTACTATAAAAACTACACGTAACCCATAATTCCTCGATTCGCTCTGACAAAGGGCTAACGCTCGAAACGTCAGCTTTTAGAATCTCTGTACGGTGGACAATTTTTGTATACTACTTCCCCACCGACGCAGCACCACAGTTTCCTTAGAAACTACCCCCTTCATATTTTCAGGCTGTTTGGCATTCCACTCTTTGCTTTGCTCGCTTCTACTGAAAACTTGTTGTCCGCTCTACGGCGGAATTTCAAACATTTTTTCAGTCTTTTGTCGCAGGGGAATATAAAGTAAGATAGATCTTGTCTATTATGATTGCCATTTGTGCAGCAAGCGACTGAACAATAAACCATAATGAAAATACAACTTGTGAAACACGGGAAGTCTTCCCTGAGAGCTTTTGTATTTTTGCGCCGTCGAGCGTAACTTTGCACTTAGCCTCGATGTCGTGTCTTAATTTCGGTACCACATTTCTAAAATGCGAGAAAGGAAAGGAAAGGAAAGGAAAGGAAGGAAAGGAACTTTATTTAAGTGTCTAGTCGTTCTAGCGCTGAAGCACTAATTGGGGGCACTGCATGTAAATTATAATTAACAATTAACACAACTCAAGTCAAATGTTGGTTTTTTGAGGAGGGGGAAACCGGAGTACCTGGAGAAAACCTCTCGGTGCAGAGTGGAGAACCAACAAACTCAACCCACATATGACGCCGAGTCTGGGAATCGAACCCGGGCCACATTGGTGGGAGGCGAGTGCTCTCACCACTGCGCAATCTCTGCACCCCTAGAACTGAGAACTCGGAAATGGGCTTTTTCAACGAATTTCGAAAGTATCTCAAGAAAAGAAAGGTAGACGAAGAGTCACTCGTGTCATCGACGCGAAGGACAGGTTAGTGAATGCATATGTACTGAAGATTTTATGCTGAAGCCAGAAAAAAGGAATGGCGAGCTTCACACCAAAGCTTCACTTGTCGGGATACGCTTTGAAAACTGTGAAATTCTTCAGCTTTGTTGATGCCTAGACTATTGAACGTTTGACTGTAAGTACAATTTGAAGTCTACAAATACGATTATGCTGAGAAGGAAACCAATTGATTGGTGCCATTACTCGACTCTGCAAGGCAGCGCGAGCTTACGGCTTCTCGGAAACGAAAACAAAAAACAAACTCAGTGATCTAATGATAAAACAATTATTGACCTCAGTTACCGCAAAATATCGTGATTTGTCAGTGTCTCGCAGATCAGTTATTTGCCTCAGCCTTCGGCTTCGGAAAATAATTGATCTGCTCGACACTGACAAATCAGGATATTTTGCTCAACCTCTTCAAATAATTGTTAATTATTTAATTTGGAAAAAAAAAGTATGGAAGAACTGATCTGACTTACCTGTGTCTTTGCAGTTGCGAAGCTGTAATATGTGCCTTTAAAGTTTTGCTCTTAATGGTACAGTTGATCGGTGCCACGGACAGTTCATCAGTGCTAGGGACAGTTAAGCACTGTGTTTCTGCTAGTGACAGTGGTTTACCGGAAAAGCAGGATGGAGGATCGGGGATCGGGTAAAACTGACAAACATTCAAGTGTGAACAGTACAATGCTGTTATTTTTGGCAATGTTCAGCTGTTGAACATAACACCAACATCTACCCGAACTACAGGAACTTTCACTGCTCTCTCATATTCACTTTTCATTTCTAGGTTCCGTTGAAATGTAACTTATTTAAAAGCACTACCCGTAGGCATCAGTAACTTAGCGCTCACACGACTACAACGAAAAGACCCTTTCTGAAAATTCAGAATTTTTCCCTGAGATACATTGTAGTTTATCTTGTCATACTAATATGACAATCCGAGAGCCAAGTTCTACTGAACACGGCAAAATATTCACTAAGCAGGTAAGAGCTCCCCCCGGGGGTGGGGGGGGGATACTTGTCCCATGTTGGCTATAGGAGTGCCGCTGGTGGTTTGAAATCCTGACAATATACGTATTGAGAGCCGAGTACCCAAAATCCATACCCTATCCATTTGCACGCACCCTTGTAGGTAAGGAAATTCCACCCTCCCCCCGGGGGATAGAGAGCCATTGTTTGTTGTCGTTCTCCCTTTCGTCGTGCTTGCGCATGATTCCTTTGTTCCACAACAAACTCCACGGATAACCTTTTTGAGAACAAATATATAGTGCTACTCTCAACAAAACAAGAAGCTTTGGGGAGGGTTTAACTCATTGATCATAATCCTTATAGCAAGCTTGTTAAAACAATTATATTTAATCCCGTGGACATCCGTACCTCTTCAAATAATGTAATTGGAAAAAAAAACCCTAATAGGTTACATTACATCGTGTGCTTAAAATGGTTTACTTTCAAGATGTTCATCACCTTTTTTACACGGCTGAAATCGATTCACGGGGCAGTTTAGTTAAGTACCTGCTTTACCTTTTCGTACACTTCCGTCCTTTCTCCTAAACATTTCACTGAAATTTCACTCAATGGGTTAATTAGCTTCCAGTAATTTTTTTCAACAAACGATTGCGTATTCTTGTAATGTTGTTATGGCAACTTTCCTTTCATTTTGGTTCAATCCCCCTTTCCCAAAAATATTCAAGCAGACCAACAACCCGACAGACCGTCTGACCCGGAAGTTGTCCGAAAAGCTACTAACCTTGAAGCGAAGCGGTTTTCTATCAGAGACCGTTTACAACAAAATCAGACTTCGACACAAACAGCTTCCCAGACTCTACGGTTTACCAAAGATTCACAAGGCCGATGTACCTTTAAGACGTATTGTGTCATGAGTTAACATCTTCGCATATGATTTATCTGCTTACTTAGCTAACATCTTATCTCCTTTAACAGGTAACTCGGGTTTCACGGTGACTAATTCAGCTCACTTCGTATCCACCTTTATCAGCGAGGCTATCCTAGACAACGAAATCGTGGTTTCTTTCGACATAGAGTCACTGTTTACCAACGTTCCTATCGACGCCGCTGTACAGACCGCGCTACAGAAACTAGAGGAATTCCCCAGCCATTAACACCTGCTCAGATCACTGACCTCCTGAATTTCGTATTGAGATCCACATACTTCCAGTATAACGTTCAATTTACGAACAATTAAAAGGAGCAGAAGCCATGGGAAGCCCGGTCTCCGCTGTTATTGCTAACCTATACATGGAGAGTTTCGAACAACCGGCAACAACTACTTCGGCCTACAAACCTAGGATCTGGAAACGCTACGTTGACGACACGTTCACCATCCTGGATCGCGGAAACGTTGATAGCTTCTTACAGCATCTGAACAACCAGCAGCCTTCCATTCGCTTCACCAAGGAGACAGAGAACTACTACAAACTCGCTTTCCTTGACACCGCAGATTCAAGAGAACCGGACGGCCGCTTCAACAGCGTGTACAGGACGCCTACGCACACTGATCAGTACTTAGCGTATGATTCCCACCACTCGCAATCAGTAAAACGCGGTATTGTCAAGTGCCTCTACGAGCGCACCAAACGTCTCGTAACAAAACCCTCTGTTATCTCCAAGGAAAAGAAACACCTGTCTTCTGTTCTTGTCTCTAATGGTTACTCTCTTTCTTTCTTTCTTGCACAAAATCACCAAGACAAGGAAACCGAATAGCACTGCTGAGCCCAAGATCGAGTATAAGTCTACTGTGGTTTTACCCTATGTCAAAGGCCGATCCGAACAACTTGGCCGCTGCCTATAGCAACAAGGCATACGCGCTGTTTTCAAGTCTGAGACTACTTTAAGATGACATCTAGTACGACCGAAAGACGCTGTCGAGCCGACTAAACAAGATGGCGTGGTTTACAGGATTCCCTGGGAATGCGGTAAAGTCTACATCGGTGAGATTGGAAGGCCTATGCAAGATAGAATCAAAGAACATGAGCGAGACATACGACTTGCCCCTACCCAGAAGAACTCGGCCTTTTCAGAACACGCTAACAATACCGGACACAACCCGCTTTGGAACGAAGTAAAGTTTAATGATCGTGATCATCATTGGTACACACGTAGGGTCAAAGAGGCGATTCACATAAGACTTCACCCTAACAACATCAACAGGGATAGTGGAATAGAAATTCCGGAAGCATGGATAACCACGATCAAGAAACACAACAACAGGAGAACAGCGGACTGCCGAAGGAACAAGACACCGAAACAGCGAGGATCGAAATGCACCAATCACAGCTGCTGAAAACCAACCAATCACAGCGGAGCATCCTGCTTAAAAGGTGACGCGTAACCCGTGGACCTCATCACCTGATGAAGACTAGCAGTATGCAGTCGAAACGTCGCGATCTACATCACAAGTGACCACATCGTGAGACAAACGAGAATACTTTATTGTTATTAACTTGTACAAGTAATAAAGCTCGCGCACTTTAGTGGCATCCTTGTTTTTTCATTCCCAGAAACTTGAGATCATATATTTTCGTTTCTGAATAAGGTAAGTAAAATATTGCCGACATTTATAGCGATACCACTCATCTTGAAAATCCATCTTGGGCAATATATTAGCAAAGTATTTTGCTACAAATGTTGAGAATGTGCTGTTATGCAGTGTGTCATTCCTAACACGAAAACAGAAGGTTTAAGAAAAATCGTTTGCGGTATAGGTACTCAGCTCGTGTTTTGGAGCAGTCACTCCATACAACATCACAATAATCAACTTAAGGTTGTAGATGTGAATAGTAAATTGTTTTTAGAGTCTCTTGATTGTCAGTTAGTTTTCTAGCCAAATACAACATTCGCAAGCCATTTGATGAAATATGTTAGCATGTCATCACTATGAACCCCCAATAACTTAGTAGACAAGAGCGTCAGCTTGTCAGCTTTATACTTTTCCCCAGAACATTTGGCCTTTGTGATTGATTTGGTATGGATATTCTCTGGAAATGAAAATTTTGCAAAATGGAAATAAGAATAATTACGTTCTTATTCGCTTCGCTCAAACAAACGTAAATTATTTACCACTTCAATAGAGCGAGTTTCAATTGAGTGTCGTAAAACCAAAGCCAAAGTAATTACTTTGGCCAATCAAAAAGGACGGAGACAATCCAGTAAACCAATAAAAACTCGAAGTAATTACATGCAGTCGACACAAAGCGCGGGAAAATGTGCACGCGCGAGCGACGATTGGTTTTGGTTTCACTTCTGATTGGTTGGAAAACTTAGCGCGAGAAATTTGAACCAATCACTGAATGAAGTAATCATAAACCAAAGTAATTATCTCATTTCTTTCGACACTCAATTGAAAACCGCTCTAACCGCAAAAACCAGGCAAATGAAGTAAGATATGGTGGATCGTGTGCGAACCCTAACCCGCGAAAGAACAAACAAAGTACTCCAAAAACGATCAAGCAAAACTGAAAGAGAGAGCGCAAAAGATCAAGAATCAGGTTAGCCTACCTTGGAAACAACTACTGATCCGTCGAAGTCGAAGTTCTTTTTTGTCTGGTCCACGCTGGACTTGCTCAGGCTGCCTCCTTTTCTTGCTTGCAGTCTCCTGAGCTTTCTTTAAACGTTTTTCGTCCACCGAGCCAAACGCTGACTCGCCCGAAATGTATTCATCCACCACTTTCCAGCCACCAGCGCTCTTGTAAGCAATTCCGATTAGCTTCTGTCGCTTTTTCTTCGCCCACCAAATTATCTACTTGCTTATTTTCGGAAGCGTTCGCCGAGCAAATTCTCTCAAAAACGCTGTCGGTCTGAGCATTCAGCTTGAACTGTTTTTGATTACCCTTACACTTGCTTATCCAGTTGAGAATTCGACACGAGCTGTTTAGTTTTCTCGTCTACCTTCGATTCTAGATAGGTTTTAAAAATGGGAAAAAAAACGTCACTTTCCCCAGGCAATTCATCACGATCCGAAGACCTGGGAGTGCCATGCAGTACTCTCTTTAGCCGTGTCTCCAGGATTAGGCATTGTCGACCAGATCGTATGTATGTGAACTTTATTTGTATGTATGTGAACTTTATTTCAACACGGTATATTCATCAGTTATTAATTCATATGTAATTACATAATTAAACTAGCTATATCTAACTAACAATATCCAATCCTACATCTAATAAAACCATAAAAACTGCTTTACATGAATGCCGTGTCTAAAAAACAAAAATTACTTAAGAGGATAAAATGAGTTGAGTAGATGACTAAAGTCACTTAAAGATTCTGCCCGCCGCAGATCAGAAGGTAAACTGTTCCAAAGTACCGCACCACTGTAACTAAAGCTGTTTTTCAAAAAGTTGGTGCGGGGCAATGGAACAGCAAGTTTGTTTACTGAGTCTCTCAATAGATAGTCAGTTACATCAGAACGGTTAACAAACAGCTCACTTAGATACTCAGGTGTAAGACCATTTAAGGATTTAAATACCATAATAGCTTTCTGTATTTCACGCTGGGAACTTAATTTTCTCCACCCAAGTTCACTAAATAAATCTTCAACATCAGTGTCATAACTGGAAAAAGTTAAAATTCGGGCAGCACGATTTTGTAGCTTCTGCAATTTATTTGAAAGCGTTAAGTTGCAGTTTCCCCACACAACACTGCAAAGTGTGGCCTCACTAAGACATTGAAAATAATCTTCAGAGATTCAAAAGGGACAAAAGAGCGGATTCGTTTAAGAGCACCAACACCAGAGGCAACTTTCTTAATTAACTTCTCAGTTTGAGAGCCCCAAGAGAGATTTTCATCTATATAGACACCTAAGGATTTTGCAGTAGATACTTGATTAACAGGAACACCGCCAATGGTAAGATGCCGAGGTCTCGGTAAAGTATTTAATCGCTGCCTTGAGCCAATTAACATAAATTCAGTTTTAGTTGCATTCAATGTAAGTTTATTAGAGACAAGCCAATTATTGACTGACTCGAGATCTCGATTTAAAGTCTCGTCTATGGCGGTTATA
>BLFO01000220.1:0-10000 GCA_014634245.1 Montipora cactus
GTTGTAAAGCGGAGGCTTACTCAAAGAGAGTTTAGATCTTTTGAATTGAGCGCGATTCTAAATATAATTGAACCACAGTTTGACTGCAAGTACCTCGCGAGATAGTTGAAAGTTCGTGTTTCAACATAGAAGAAGAAAGAGCTCGTAAGAGAATCTCCCGGTATTCAGCATATGCTGTTACGACTTTGAAAAAGTTGGTCAAATGAGATTTTAATTTTGTTTGGTAAGAACGTCACCAGCATTTCAGTTCAGTTCAGCCGTATTTTTGCCACAATTCTCAATATTTATCAATAACAATATTACGATACTTCAAGGAAATTTACTCAGTGGCGAGCAAGCTCGTATAGAAACCACGGGCCGGTTCCTTAAAGGTGTAATAACTCTTTTACAGGGATAAATATGCCTGGAATAAGGCTCATTTATTCCAGCATGGAATAGAGTTATTACACCTTTCAGGAACCCGGCCCCAGAAGGCTAATCTACGATTACTTAAATCACGTTCAAATGTCTTTTCGTTGGTGTGAACACGGTATAAGCACTTCCTTTGTTGGTGGCAAGATGGAATATTTAGCTTTAATTGGCACGTGCAACCCGTGCATAAACATAGTACTCTAGATTTGTGTTCGACGGTCTGAATAAAACCGAAGGCAAACCATTCAAGTCAATAGGCCTTACCCCCTTATGACGTACAGCACCTAAATTCTTTTGTTGAGTGACTACTATAAATACCAGAATGCAACGTTTCAGTTTTCACTCAACAAAAGAATTGCGAGGCGTTACGTCATAAAGGGTACGGTCTATTGTCGAGTGGTTAAAGGTTTAAAAAACTCGTGGTTTGGGTAACGAGGTTCAGTAAACCAACTTAGCTGATGTGAACACAATATAGGACTATGTAGTAAACAGATATCAGGATTAACATGTACTTAAGTTTACTTCAAACTAATACTTCATTCTTTGACAAAAGTAATGATGGGCTTAATATTTGATGCAACTGATTTACTTTCCTGTTGTAAAAAAATGATTATTGAAAGTCCTGCGTGTCATAGCCTTTAATCAAATCAAAGCGTTCAGTTGAGACAAAATAATGCAATTTTCAGCACAAAAATGTGTATTTTGTTTAAAATTTGGCGACTATGCTACGTCAAATTCTATCAAAAATATTTTTCCTCTCAAATCATACATCTTTTTTAAATGCTGTCATTGTAATTATTACAACTAGGCAAAGACCCTTCGTATCTTGTAAATACAATGACAGCATGGCACAAAATACTTAAATATCTTACAATTTGGACGTTTCAAGGATATTTATGTTCGTTTTAAAAACTGAGCAAAAACAGAGGCATTGCACGCCAAGCACGTGCGTTTTACATTTTGGTACACTTCTTAACCGTTTTCGCCTTGACAACGACATGATGTGTTTGTTATGTGAACTGCCGCGAGCACCTGACGATAAATTTTCATTTTCCTCTCCAAACGTTAACATGCTTACCCTTCGTACCAAATTTATTCCTGGAATACTGATACACACTCTCCACGCCGAACGACTTCGAGTACTCGTTTAATTATCTCAATAATTGGAAATAATATTTTTAGATAACGTTCTCGTAGGCGTCGTCGTCACACGTCACATTTGGGAGCTTACGAAACGACGACGCCGACGGAAACGACGACGCTACAAAACAAAAGGTTTCGTGAGCAAAGACAATGGCTCTGCACGCTCTGCACCTGCGTTTTACATTTTGGTACATTTCTTTGCCGTCATCTCCTAAGTGACGACGTGAAATGACCAAATTCAAGGTTCTGTGGAGGACGTTAGCACATGACGATGAATTTTCAGTTCTTCCAACTCACTCATAACAGTTTAATTCCTCGACAGTTACTACACATTTTTAACGCGGAACTATATGAAATAGTTTCGTAGTGATATGAATAACGCGCCGTCCGTCGTCCTCGTTTCGTAAGCTCCCCATTAACTTAAACTATCAATTCAATCCGTTTTGTAATCTAAAATATAAACTTAGCAAACCCTGTTTTTATTCGAAAATCCAATATCAGCAATTACACTCTGTTGGAATGTATATATATAATAATAAATAAGGACCAAAATTCAATTATATTCCCTTCAGTCTCTCTCTCCAAAGATATAATCAAGACGGAAACTTATTTTCTTCGGCCCAATGTTCATCTCGGTGCGGTATCGCTATACAAAAGTTCAACTCACTTTTCCAAAAGAAATTCGTCCCGGTGAAAACATCTTCTCCAACAAAAGATACTATGTAGGCACCACAGGTAGCAACATTCCCCGTAACACGATGCCATCAAATATTTAAAAAATACACCAAGCGAGGGATCTCTCCGCAAACTTTGAAGCATTACCACAAAGAGATTTTCCTTGAAGACGCTGCATTATTAAATTAGCCATAAATGAGTAACATTGTTGGGCAACATATTGCGCGAAACAATTTCTAGGCCCTCTAGAATAATTGATTTAGATGCGATTATAGCCGCAAAAACTTTCCCTTTGTTTCTGAACTAATTTACGGTTAAGTATGGCTGAATTCCTTTTCAACACAGCATACATAATTTATGAACAGGTTTTCTTTACGCCAAAGATATCTTTAAATCTTAAAACATTTTGTTGCGTTGCGATGATCGATGGTCCCAAAATCGGTCACTTTTTGGAAAAGTGAGTTGTGGACTACGGACCCGGACTGCGGACCGGGTATAAAACGAAGACTAGCTAGGTACAAAACGGGAACTGCGGACCGGGTATAAAACGAGGCCTAGGTATAAAATACGGACCAGGTATAAAACGCGGACTGAACACAAAACACTCTGAAAAAGGCACAGAGCAACGAAATAGCAATAGGCTGACGACGTGAAGTGAAGTCCGACATGAGAATGGTGGAAAAAATATTTCGCGCCATAATTATCAACCATAGCGTTAAACTGGATACTTTTTTGGCTTCTCAAAACGACGAGGAATAGCTCACTGTTATTACTCCTAGTCATAATGATTTACTTGGTTTTAATACATCATCTACTTTTTCTAAATATTCTTAACCAAAGCAAGGATTTCTTCTTCTTTCCTTCCAGTGTGATAAAGGAGAAAAGAGACAGCCTGGGTTGCCGCCCGATCACATCCTCTGACCCAGAGCTGCTCGACCATCATAGCTGCTGAGGGTTGGACACAAAGGCCATCTGGCATATCCGGTCTTGGCAGGGGAAGACATTAAGGAAAACAAGAGCTCCATCGCGGATGGCGTAAATTGTGGAATCTTTAATGGATAATTACTGAGGCACATGGCATTATGAGAAATATTGCAGCCAGCTGAGGCCGTAGGATTGAGCTGAGGCCGTAGGATTGTTATTGTAGCTCGTTGTTATAGTTGTTCAAAACAATTCCAACGATGGAATTAATTCCTGCAAGGTGTGTAGCACTGCAAATTTGCATACTTTATAAGCTAGAGAATTCAGTCATTTTACTCAGTGCGAACCTGGGTTTAGAACAGGGGCACCCAACGAGAATATAGTTCAAAACCACTTAAACATAGCATTGTTAAACCCATTGTAGTATTTAAACAGCAGCTATAGGCATATTTGTATCCCCTAAAAATGTTTCATCTGTTCGGATTTCCTAGCTGAAAGGCTAGTGATCCGAAAATTATAGGGATCAAAACTTACCTTTTCGAAACTTTCAGCCAGAAAAAAGGCTCCCGAAAATTCTAGGTGACCTTTTTAGGGTAAAAAAACCGTTAAAAATGGGCAATTATACCATTTTTTAGATGTTCGAAAATCCTAGGACAGGTAGGGAAGCAAGAAATTTTACAAGAAAGGTTCCGAAAATTCTAGATCTCAAATCGTCTTCCGAACAGATATTTTCCGAAAATCGACGTTGGGTGCCCCTGTTAGAAAGACGATGGATTCGTCGGAAGACGAAGGGTTATTTATTACACAGAGTTCTACGAAAGCAGATATTTCAGCAGAAATCCCTGGGTTTAGAAAGACGATGGATTCGTCGGAAGACGAAGGATTATTTATTACACAGAGCTCTACGAACGCAGATATTTCAGCAGAAATCGAAGGTAACGTCGTGTAACGTTTGGACATTTCTGTCAGTGCTTTAATTCTTTATCGACTTCTAAAGGCGGCGTTTCCATTTTCTTTTCTTTAAATAGAGCAAAGATTTAGAACGCCAATTACCGCTTCAGAATGCGAGAAGTTTGACAGAAGCTGGGTATCAGACTCCAGCACTAATTCCACTAGAATTGTTATTTCATATAAATAAACTGATGAATACTTCTTAATACAATAAATTGTGTTCTATACTATCAGTCTCCGTGATTGCATTTATTTTTAAGTTTTAGTTGATCAAAATGGCACTTCGAAACAAAAAATTAAGTTGCAATGAACGAGAATTAAACGCAAACGGTACTGTTGACAATGTTGTAAGCTATCAGTTTTTGCGCACTTTATACATTAAATTTCCTAAAACAGGCTGCAATATTTTAAATAATTGTAGCCTGCACACTGCAATATTTTTAATATTGCAGTGTGCAGGCTACAATATTTTTAATATTGCAGCATGCTTATTTAGCGCGTAGAATTATATTACCCCTGATAATTTCCCTGGTAACAAAAAGCACCGCCTCCGTTTTCCTCAGACAGTTGTTTTGCCATATTAAAGACTGCAATCGTTGATTTAATGCAGACAGAGAACAATAAAATTTCATGGGGATTAGTAATTATTGACAATTATGCTTAGTTTATGACGTCTGTTTTCAGGCCCATCCTGGAGTAAGCTTCCCACCTACTTTTGCCACTGATTGTAGTTTATGAAATGTTGGTGCTGCGTTTGTCGGCTTTTGACACAAAACTGATACAGAAAAAGTCAATTAATGCATAGGGGAAAATTTTGAAGGTAGAATTTCATCAAACTCGACAATTTGCCTCAGTTGAGGATACTTTACTTCCTGTGATTATCATTAAATGAGGAATTGTCTTCCATTGGAAGCGGCGCTGCTACATCGCAAAATACAAGTATGATGTATGTTTGAAAGGCCGATTTACCTTCAAACGAAATTTTGCGAAATAAAATTGATGAAATTAGATAATGTGAAATATTTGCATCTGGCATGTATATTTAACAATTATTTCACAAGCGCGAGTTGGATTATGAGATACGCGCCTCGTTGTCCGTAATCATCTCATATCCAACAAGCGCTAGTGGATGTTACCCTTAAAGCCCTGGCCATACAAGAGCGAGAGTTGAGGAGAGTTTGTCGAGAGAAACTCTCGCTCACTGTCATCCACTCTCGGCTACTTAACTCTCATCGACTCCCTAGCGCGCTCATCGAATTTAAACCTGCTGTTCGGCCGCGCACGAGAGTTTGAGCGAGAGTTTTGCGGTCAGCAGTTACTGTTTTTTTCCAGTGGGCTCAGATAAAAATAATAACTAAGGGCAACGCCAGGGCTTTGAAAAAAAGGGGAGTCGCGAGGAAATTTTTACACTAACCTACCGTGGCCTATTAGGGACATACCTTTTCCCTTTGATTCAGCCACATATTACAAAGAGTTGCTCATATCGCAAAATTAAATGCACTGCAAACAAAATAAATTCTAAGTCTTGACATAATATACAATCCCACTCTGCAAACAATATAAATCCGGCACACTGCAAACAAAATGTTATTGCACACACACAAAAAAAAATCCTCGCACACTGCAAACAAAGAAACTCTCGCAAACCGCAAACAAAATATGTTTACACACTACAAACAAAGTATCCTTACAAACTGCAAACAAAAATTTCTTCGCACACTGAAAACAAAGTAAAACCTCTCACTCCCAGAAAAATCCGCGCTGCAAATATTCACTTCACCAGAGCCTTGGATCGACCCAAGGTTCTGGGAAACTCTATGCAGGAGAACATGCGCCGTAGGGTTCTTATAGCCAAAAAGTGGCTATTGGTACCTTACGGCGCCGGCTCACTCCTCGCACTAACATGAATGTACCAATTAGAGACGCTTTTGATTGTTCTTCACGAAAGCCAATGAGAAGACACTGAGCTCTTCTCTCGCTCAGTCAAGAGAAGAGCTCTGGGGCCGAGACTGCGCTGCAAAAAAGTATCACGCGCGCAAGAATATTGGAAGGACTGGAACCGGCTCCAACAAACATGTTTTGGGAAATCGCTTTGTTAGAATAAACATATCTTGGGATTTCGGGACTGCTTGTTCAGGAAGACTTTTGATACATAACGTTTTTCATTCTGAGCAATTCCTAACCGGCATTTTGCGCGAAGCAGATGCAACGAATTAACCATGACCGCACGCGCGCGTGCAACACTGTTGAATGTGATGGCCGAACGAATGCAACACTGTTGTTCACACCTTACAACAAAAGAAACGTTGGATGATGTTGAAGACGATGTTTGATGTAAATCCAACGTCGTCCAACAACTTCCAACATCATACAACATGGTGGCCAAACGCAATATGTTCGATTCAACAGTGTTGGATGATGTTAAACAAACGTGTTCCGTGGACCGGTTTGGCCAGGCCTTAACGACAAGAAACGCAATAGTGGAAGAAAGGAAAAAAAAACTCTACCCTTCGAGGCCCCCACACAGTGTCAGTCTTCAGTATCACCAGTCCCCCAGTTCCCAGTTATTTTTTAAGGATATGATGATGATGACTTGCGACGTCTTGCCCTTTGCTTGTACCGTAAACCCCCTGTTTGTGTTGTATCTTTCTCCAGAGAAAACTCGACAGATGGATAAAATAAACAGCTAACTACTGCATTTTGCTTCGCATTTATTTATTGAAATGTCCTTCGAAAATAGTCGAAAATGGCATTTCCAAGACCCTAAATTTTAAAATTTTCTGGAGGAGTGTGCCTCCAGACCTCCCTTCTTTGGAGAGCCTCCGGCGCTCGAAACATTGTTCGTGTGAGTACACCTTCAAAATCTCACGGTACGCCCCTGCTCTCCCAACCAAGATGGCGCCAAAACCGTGAAAGGGTCTATTCACTCGTCATTTTTTGTCACTTATTCCTCATGCGCAATTAAGAGCATGAAGTGTAAAATGCCTTCAGTTTCTTGTTGTTTTTAGTGTCACATTAGTGCATGTAAATTTACGTGCATGTAACTTTACGTGGGGTGGAAGGTAGGGGATTATTAAAAAAAATTAACAGCTGCTGAAAAATGTATTGTTGTGTCAGGAAAATGAATAGAAAGACTTGAAAATAAGTATTAGAGTCTTAAAATGTGTATATGTTTTGCAATACCAGTCCATTTTGCATGAAAAATAAACAGTGCGTGTTCGAAGAAATCAACTATCCCAACCTCGTTCCCAGGGTATTCTCGGTTTTCAATATGGCGACGCATCGGGAGAAGACCCCTTCACACAGTGAACTAAAGAGACCGCTGATTGGCCCTATTCTCACATGAGCTCTGCCTGAAAGGACGTATACAATACATGGACCCCAGTTCCATGGACCACCACTGTGGACCCGGTCCACGGACCCTATCATGGACCCAGTCCATGGACTACCCCTGTGGACCACCCCTCACTTTGTACAGTTTCAAAGTTACAGGCAGAACAATCTTTAGACGAGAAAGAGAAGTGATCTTGGCACTTATCAGGACAATGTTAAGCATTAATTATTGTCTCTTTTACAAAGACATTAAAAATTCAGGTGGCTTCAACGGGATTCGAACCCATGACCTCTGCGATGCCGGTGCAATGCTCTTCCAACTCAACTCAGTTGGGAGCAAGTCATGTTTTGCGTATATCGTCCTCTTGGGGCCTTAGCATGCCTTTTTGGCCTGGCCTGTCTTATGCCTCGCTGATAGGTCTGGACTCAGCCGACTGGTTGGCTCACAGTGGTTGTGCATCAGACTACTGTGCGAGAGGTCGAGGGATCAAAACCCCGGCCGGACCAACACTTAGGGTCTTTAAATAATTGAGGAGAAAATGTTGCCTTTGTAATGACATCTGCAAATGGTTAGACTCTCTAAAGTAGTCTTCTCGGATAAGGACGATAAACCGTAGGTTCCTGTAACGGCCGAAGAAATATTTCGTCATTTGTTTTTTTCTTAATTAACCGTGTGTGGTCGCGCGAGATCTTCATGCGTAGACGAGGACTGCGTGTACATATCACGCGAGCACCTACCATTTAGGTATATGTGCAAAAGCAGTCTGGCAAAGTTCCCCGCAAAGTGTTGTTCATTGACCCTTAAAAGCCACTAGGGGAGTGGTCAACTACATATTAGTTGGTATAGGTGTCTATAAGAGACAATAGACCTTTTTACCGATACGGCGGCCATTTTGATTTCTATTGTTTCGAAAGACATTATGGGATGCTCAGGAGGGAAATTAATATGTATTTGCCCCCTGGACATCCCATAATAGCTATTCGAAACAATAGAAATCAAAATGGCCGCCGTATCGGTAAAGAGGTCTAATGCTTAAATCAGTAGCCCATACCTAGGAGCGACGTTTTCACAGACCGCGATTTATTGACGTCATAACGTCACTAAACAGGAACTGTCTTTGCTTCTTGAGGAAAAGGTAGACTAAAAATAGATTGGTCAGCAAAACTGCCTTGACATAGACTTAATATGGAAGTCGTTCGCTCCTAGTCATAGGCTCCTGCCTAAATTGTCCGGATAAGTGCGACAGTCACTTCTCCCTTTCGTCTAAAGACTGTTCTGCTTGTAACTTTACAAAAAAAGGGGTGGTCCAGAGGGGTAGTCCATGGACTATGGCAAGCCGTTACTGCCAAATGCCCTTCAACTTTCTAGAAACCAGGTTGAAATCCATGTCTACACGATCAAGTTATAGAAATTGTAGGTTCAGTTACGTCTGGGGATGGCCGAGTTTCGTGGAAAAAGCTTCAGTTCTTCCTAGTGATTGTTGAGTTTCTGCGATCTTGCGTCGAGTTCTCGCTATTTAGAGTCGAGTTTCTGCGATGTAGTGTCCACTTCTCGCGATCGAGTCTTGAGTTTCTGCGATCGACTGTCCAAGTCTCGCTAGCGAATTTCTAAATTCTCGCTGGCGAGTTTTCAAGTTCTCGGCAGGACTAGCGCAGTGCACCACATTGAGGTTAGAGGTATCTTTGAGTACTCCATCAATTTGTTATGCTCTTGTAAACTTTTATGATAAGAAAACGGTCATGGATTAACAAACTATGGGGAAATAAAATAACAAAGACGTCTCCGCGAGCCCTGACCAAAAAGACCGGCGAAAGCGGATGCGAGAAAGCGGTTCACAAACCGAAGAGGAAGGACACGTAGTGGAGTTCGGGGGTAGCTGTGATGCGTCGGCCCGTTTCGACGAAATAAACGCTAAACTAGATAAAGTTCTTACCGCGTTTGGTGAAATTGAAGTACTAAAAGAACAAATGTGTGGCCTGAAAGAAACGGTTGAAGGTTTAAAAACATCCTTAGAGTTTGCTGAGAAAGAAATCGACTACCTGAAAGGAGAAATGGCGAAAACAACTCAAGTGGTTGATGACAACACTGAAGAGATTGTCTCCCTCGATGAGGAACTCGAAACCTATAAACGACGATATATCAAACTGGAGGCCTATACTCGGCGAGAAAATATGAAAATCTTGAATGTCCAAGAGGAACTTGAGGAAGACACCGAAAAACTGGTAAGAAATATGTTCACTACCAAGATGCAAATTCCTGCCAAGGATGTCAATGCCATACGCTTTGAGCGAATTCATAGAATCCCAACGAAACCCACAAGTAAAAGATCACAGGACCGTCCAAGACCGATAATTGTAAGATTTAGTCACTTTCAAGACAAAGAATTTGTAAAAAAATTTCTAAAGAACTTGAAAGGTACGCAGACTGGAGTCTCAGATGACTTTCCTAAGGAAATAGATGAAATTCACAGAAAGTTGTACCCGGTCTCAACAAGTGCAAAACAGGCTAACAAAAGAGCGTATTTCCACATCGATAAATTAATCATTAACGGGCAAATATACAGAG
>BLFO01000220.1:12500-20000 GCA_014634245.1 Montipora cactus
GCCCTCACTGGAGAAGTATCAAATTGAGGCCGGTAATAAAACCTTGTGAAGGCGCTCGCTTGAGACCAGTCAGCAAACTGCAAAATGCCAGGGATAGAAAAACCCTGTTTTGCCGCCTCCGTAGCAACAGCCCCACGCACTGAGTGACCCTTAAATATAGTAGTATCAACGCCAGCCAGTTGCATCAGCTCTTTCAACCACCTGGCCAGTGTAGCAGGGGAAACTGGTTTGTGAGGATTTATGTGTGATAACAGAAGCTCATTAGGTTTTGAAGGGTCCTGTGGTCTCCATTGAAGCGTTCTAGCTTCATATTCCTATAGGCACTTACAAACGCAAAGATGCTCGTTTTCGGGAAAGCTAGCATGAAAACAAGACTTTGGATCCTGGCCTTGCCGGGCAGTTTTGTTCAGTTCCGGGAGTTTAACCTGAACTCCCTAAGGGTGAAAGTATCTAAAGCGTAGATCACGTGCTGCAAGACCGGAGGCCCTGTCTGGGGCAGTAAGAGCAAGCAATCCGACGAGCTTGTAGGACAAGAGTTTTGTGGAAAGATTGGAATTTGAACCCAAAGATGAAATATAATGTACGACTTTCCAGACCTGCCACGTTGTAGCATAGCGGGGTTGCGGTGGGCGGAGTTGGAACACGCCTTTGAGCTACTGGCATACTAGCGGATGAGAGCCTGCTTTATGACCATCAATTAGAGGCAAGACAGAAGAAAGGGCAGAGCGATAGACATTAACTGTTCTGTACTCTTTACCCTCATGAAACTGGAGTGCGAGAACTCCAAAACATTAGTTAAAGATGGTGAAAGGGGATTAACATTGACCTGTTGACTACACCAGCTACTCCATTTTGTCCAGGCAGAGGAATAGGCACTAGTGGTATTTTTCCTCCAGGCTGCCAAGGGGATTTCTCTACTCTGTGCAGAAATGTCTGCCGTTTGGTAACCTCTGCTAACAGAGGCCACCCAGCTAGCTGTAGGTGTTTGAGAGGGTGGGTTCTGCCTCCCTGGGTCAGTAGATCTTCCTGAACTGGTAGGAGGAGAGGGAAGTCTATGCACAGGACTAATAGTAGTGGATACCAAGGCTGAGCTGGCCAAACTGGTGCTACAAACACCATGTGTGACACCTGCTGGCTCTGAATTTGGTGAAGGCATCGGCCTATCAGGGCAAATGGGGGAATGGCATAACCCCGAAAGGTCGCCTAGTCCAGGGTGAATGCATTCGTGTGAATTGCTAGGGAGTCTGGACGCCAGCTTACAAACTGATCTAGTTGGTAAGAGAGACGGAAGGCAAAGAGGTCGATATCCAGGGGACCCCAGATCTGATGGAGGCGGTTGAAAACCCCTGGATGAAGTTTCCAATAGCTGGAATCTAGAAATACTCTCGATTCCCTAGGGGTCCGCTTCTACATTCTGTATTCCTGGGATGTAGCGCGCTGTCACCGAGATATTGTGGGTGAGACACCAATCCCATAGATTCTTGGCTAGGTAAGATAGCATGGGGAGTGTGTCCCTCCCATTTTGTTTATGTATGTTACTGCTGAAATGTTGTCCATCAGCAGTAATACCTGAGCCTTGGCTTTGTTCTTGGTGAAGGACATTATGGCTAGTGAGCCTGTTAGTAATTCTAGGCAACTGATATGGTATGAAGTTTCTTCGGGTAGCCATCTGCCTCCTGTCGACATCCCTTGACAATAGGCTCCCCAACCTTGACGTGAGGCATCGGTCTCTATGACCAAGTCTCTTGATTGTTGGAACAGGGCTTTCCCATCCCATGCTACTAGATTGTCTTTCCACCACTGTATCTCTTGGAGGCACTCCGAGTCTAGATGGACTGCAGCTTCGTAAGATTTGCGAAACCTGAGGACAGAGTTTTTCGCTTGTTGGAGGTACCGATAGTGGAGGGGAGCTAGAAAGACTGCCTGTATGGATGAGGACAGGAGGCCCAGGAATTTTGACAATTCCCTTACAGTAGTAACCGGGGTGTTTAACAGATCCTGGCATTTCGACTGGATCTTTCTTATTTTGTCCCTGGGGAGGCTGAGGCTTAGGTCGAGTGAGTTTACGAGTGACCCCAGGAACTCCATTTGGTGGGAAAGAACGAGTACCGACTTTAGGTAGTTCACTGTAAAGCCTAGCCCCTCTAGAAGATTTAGAGTCGAAGCAGCATGCTGAAGGACCAGCTCCACTGAGGGCGCCATAAGAAGGATATCGTCTAGGTGTAAAATGAGTCGAATTCCTCCTTGTCTCAGTATAGACAACACTGGTTTTAACAATTTTGGGGCACTTGCTCAACCGAAGGGGAGGCATGCGAATTCCAGAAGTGAATCCCCCCACAGAAACCTTAGATACTTTTGGTGATTCTGCCATATTGGGACTGTCAGATATGCGTCTTTGAGGTCTATTTTCACCATGTAATCCCCTTTCTTTAAAAGATGTTTCAACATGTCTATGGACTCCATTTTGAAGTGTTCGTATGGGATGAAACAGTTTACGGATTTTAGATTTATCACTGGCCTGTGGCCCCCACCTTTTCTGGGTATTACAAAAAGGGAGCTGGTGAATCCGGGCTCCTGTAGAGAGTCGGGTTGAACGGAATGGACTGCCTCTTTTGATAACAGTTCTCAAACCTCCTGATCTATTATGGTTTGATGGTCCAATGACCATGGGATAGGAGGAGGGGTGTTGCGTTGTACAAGATTGGCTACAAACTCTATTTGATAACCAGAGACTACTGGGAGGACTCAGGGGTCCTTTGTAATCTGTTCCCATGCTGCTAAAAAATGTTTCAATCGGCCTGCCTGAGGCAGGTCGTTGGGGAAATTCAAAAAGTTGCTGAACATACCTGAGGGAAGGTGAGCCGGAACTATTGATGTGGTTTTGGCTGATATTGCCCTTGGGACTGGGTAAATGGGGTTCTGCTCCTGCCCCTGAATGATGTGCTTGTGGTCTGATAGCTTGATGTGGGGCGAAAGAAGCCTCGGTAGGGGGCTCTATATTGACCTCTGCCACCCCGAAAACGCCCGTGGAACCTTCGGGGGGCAGTGCCACGAAAAAACGATTTAGCAGCTTTCTTGGCATCGGCCACAGTATTCGCTGTTTCAGAGCGAAGTTATAAGCGGGATTTGAAACCAGCTCCAAACAGCTGCTTGCCTGAGTCTGGAAAATCTTCTTTCCCCAAAGATGCAAGGACTGGATTAAGTTTCGTCAAAACCTGTTCTCTGCGTTTAGACGAGACCTGGGTAGATGTATCTCCTACCAGCATAACGGCCTTCTTAACACAGCCAAACATGACATCAACTGTGGCTTTATCAAGAATGATTTCTTCATTCTCTATGGACTCCTGCATGAGTGTAAAGTTGTCATGTAGTGCACAAAGCGGACCCAAGATATCGAGAATTTTGTCTTGTATGTCTCTCAGTGAATTATCTTGAGTTTTGGCCCCAGAAATCATGGAATTTAGATAAGTGTCTAAGTTGGGTGTGAAGGCTCCCTCTGATGCTGGTCTTGGGAATTCTCGAATGATGGTTCTTCGCTCGAAGCGTTGTAAAGGCTTTAACAAGGCTTTAAGCAATGTATCAAGTTCCTCACTAGGTTTCCAACGAGAGTTGGGGGCCAAAACGCCGTCAGGGTCGTTATCCTCATTAGCGGACGACTGATCTGCTTGTAAGCTGCTGGCGTAAGAAGTGGATTTATCGCCGCGCGGGCGTTTAGATTGAGTATTCTCAACAAGTACCACGACATCGATAGGGAGATGTCTTTTTGTTGCCCTGACTTTGCCGGTTTGGTCCACAGACTCTACGGCAGATTGTTCGGCCGTTTGGCCCACTGGCGCTGCGGCTTTTTCAGCTCGCGATCGGTCCCTCGCGTGGTCTGGTAAATCTTGCTTAATAGACCTAATCGGCTAACTCAATGTTGTACCCAATTCAAACCCATTGGGAATAAAACGTTTTGTTCCAGGTATTTCCATATCATTTAAATATGAATGCTACATTATCATGCAAATACAATACACAAAGAATCTTAATCCCGGGAGATTTGAATTGGGTACAAGATTGAGTTAGCCGATTAGGTCTATTACAGATAGAATCGCTTGAGACAGGGTACTTAAGAAGGACTGGTCGGCAACGAGAGCCTGAACCACCGATTCCGTGGGAGAGTGACGGGTAACACTTACTTCAGGCGGCGGATGGCTGTGGATTTCTTCGCTCGCATTGACTGCGTTCGCATCCATCTTGTGAGTGAATGAAAAAGACAAGAGCCAGTGGCGGGTCAGCGGCTGATATACCTTGCGAAGTTACCGTTGTGTTAGACTTACTTTAAAGTCACTGTTGTATTGTTGAGGTTTCAAGAGTGAATAAAGAGACATTGCATTGTTAAATTGAGACGAGTGTTTTGAAGTATAATTTATAATTTCTTATGGAATGGAAAAGACAAGGTGACGAGGCTGTCCGCCATCAATAACTACAAAGCAGGTGGTGTAAAAATGATAGATATAGATACCGATCTTGATTAAAGCTTTAAGACTCGCCTGGTTAAAGCGAATCTTCAGTAATAAAAGAGCCACATGGAAAACCTATTTTACGTTCCTCTTAAAGGAATTAGGAGGCCCTCTAATTTTCAGTTGCAATTATAACATCGAAGACCTCTCTATAACATCACTTTTTTACAGAGAACTGTTACAGAGGTGGTCACAATTCCGCAATGATTTTGCAGACAAGAAAGACTGTTGTTCCGTGATCTGGAATAACAAGGATATAAAAATAAATGGCAAACCAGTTTTTTATAAGACATTTTTCGATTTCGGAATATATTCTGTCAGTGATCTTTCATTTAACCTTAGCAACATAGAATCCTACAATGTAATAAATAAGAAACTAAAAATTGTTAATGTTCTTACGTGGATTGGACTTAGACATGCGATACCTCTCAGTTTAAAGAAGATTTGTGGCCCCACTAAAGGTGCTCCTTCCTTCATGCATAATGCAAATATTTTTGACATCACGAAAGACAAATCAAAAGATTATTATTGCTTGATTATTAGCAATAAAGCCCAACTTCCAAACAATGCACATAAACTGAAACAAGAATTTAACTTATCCGAAGATAACTTGGAACTTGTTTACACTCTTCCCCATGCAGTGGCTCTTGAACCTTATGTTAAGGCCTTCCAGTACAAGGTCTTAAATTCGATACTTTATACAAACACAAAATTATATAAAATTGGCTATACTGAGCAAGATAAATGCATTTTTTGCAACAGAGAACCTGAAATATTACACCACTTTCTCTTCCATTGTCCGCACTCGAATTTATTCTGAAAAGATTGTGAGCAATAAAAGAACAAAACAAAGTCCTTAATTTACAGCATATCATAATTGGTAGCATAGATTCATCGTCATGTCCCTTACTTAACTATTTAATATTAATTGGTAAACTTTATCTATGGAACTGCAGAAGGAAACGTTTACTTCCACGTATTGAAGGTTTCAAATCTAAGCTTAAAATCAAATACCAAACAGAAAATTATATTTATATTAAGAACATGATAACGGACGAAGAATTTTCCTTTTTAAGTTACGTTTTGCGTTGTGTTGTAAAAGTAACTGTTTAAGGTGTTAAAAAGTACTTAATTGTAAACGTACACGCTTATATTTATATTAAGTTTCTTTTTTTTTTTATAATCAATACTAATAATCATACATGCCATCAGCAGTTGCGCGGCTGTTAGGCCTTTTTATTTGCGTGTTAATAAATAATTATTAACATTGTAATAAGTATTGGAAATTGGTAATGTTAGTAGTGTAAGTAACTTATGTAATGTATTTTGTTCTAATTTAAATAAAAATAAATAAATTAATAAAAAGAGTTTTCAAGTTTTGTAATTCTGGCTTGACAACGTTGAGAATATTCGTGACTGTTATATGAGGTGTTTTGTTCTAGCCTCGTTTTGAGTATTTTCCCCAGACCTCGTGCTTAGGAACAAAGACGTATCGAAAGAGTTTGGACTCGTTGCTGTTCGGTTTTCTACTACTTCTTACTTGTACTCGTGGATAGAATCGTGGACATTAAACCTGTTGAGATTTTCTGTGATTTATTTGGTGTGCATTGGATTTCTTTCCCTACACCAAAAGTGGCGACCCTGTCAGGACTGCTTGTCAAGTGAACTTTGTGCAGGAGTACCCAACGAAGCCGCTCTGCAAAATACCCGCTCTACAGGGCAGAATTGCTCTGGCTGGGAAATTGAACATTCGCTACGTAACTTGCTGGAAAGTCTTTATGAACACCACGCTTGCTGGAAAATTACGTTGCAAGGCGGGTTCTGGCTAGATAAAAAATCTCTAGTTTGTAGAGTTTGTTTTTCTCGTGGTAACCGTACTATAAAAAAATATATCTATCTTCGCACTGTTGAATAGTTCCTCATTTTCCAGGGATAGTAGAGCGAGCGAAACATGCAATTAATTGACTGTGAAAATCAAGCTGCCACGCGGCGAGAAAGGCGAAACGCGATCTCGCGCAAATACCTTTGAAATCGCCCTAATTGAGTATTTTGCCAGTACAGTATTTTGTGCTATCCATGGTACTAATTATTGACTGGGGTGTGCCAATGTTAAGTTATGCAATAAAGCAAGGCATATCATGCTGTGAATTCCTGCGAAATAGTTTTCATATGAGCACATAGCACCGCTGACTGTCTCGTATTGTTTGCCTAAACATTTCTCATTTAGCCTAAGGTTTTGCTTCATAGAGGACAAGAAGCTAAAAAAAATTGTTACGTTGTTTTAAGGGAAGAAATCCAAAACTAAGGTATGATTAAATGCACTCTCCTTTTAGATCCTGTAGATCGGGGCGGCGGGAAACGTCGTTCAATTGCAGTCATTTTGAAGGCGTTGAGCTACTGGCCAGATATCTTTTTGATCTTTGAAGATCGCAAATGGTAAGAGGATTTTATGTTTGTTCTTCTTACGCGTACAACACCGAAAGTCCATCGAAATCGAGAGTCCATTTTCACTGTTACATAAGGCTAGAGCAACTTTTCGCCTTGAAATGTGGCATTTCAACGCTCACTGAGGTGGACTGTGCCGTGAATTGTATTTGAGATCGCCACGTAGCCATGTAGTTGAATTGAGGGATAAAGAGCGATTGTTCGTTTACCCTAATTTCCTCTTAAGTTTGTTTATGATCAGTTGTAGTGGAGTGAACCTTATTACAAGTTTGTCCCTCTGATTTCGGGAATTTTGGAATTTAGTTTTCGGTTTTCTTTCTTATGTTTTCTGATCCGGGTCGGTTCGAGTTGATCCGTTGTGGACTGGCGGTCCGACTTTTGTATCTGCCTCTGCAAAAGGCCAATGAGGGCTCTTTTCATGCAATGTCACGTTTTATAAACGTTTCCGTTTATGACTTCGCGGATCTGCCACACTGTTTGCCGGTTAATTGTTCCGAGCGCTCTGAATATGATCTTTCACAGATTTCTGACTTACCCGTACAATTAAAAGAAA
>BLFO01000223.1:0-20000 GCA_014634245.1 Montipora cactus
CCGATCAAAATCCCCACCCTGGGGATACATGCCACAGTCAAATTACCGTGGGTTGCCCAACCCCACCCTCGGGCTTGACATTCATAGGTGCATTACAATTTCACTTCTTAGAACAAAGATAAGGTGAGTATTTTGTGAACTGTTTAAACCAGAGTGAAATCAATATACACTGTATGCAATGTAAATTCACCTTCAAGTATTCGTTACAAGGGAATATTCAATATTTTGCTCCCCGGTGTCTAAACGTCCTGAATTCCAGGCCGAGTGTTGTGTTACATATGATAACATCTTGACAGAAGTGCGCAAGAAAACTGCTCACCTTTCCTCTGATCCTGTTTGGTTATATTTTTTCTTTTCTTTTGTCCTATACTTATGCGATGCCAATCGCAGGCTCCATTTCTGCAGGCAGACAGGGTTGAATCCTGGATGCTGAGTAATGCAAGTGAGTTTGGCGTCTTCAGGTAGGTCTTGAAGCATCAGGTCGCTAGTCAGAGCTTCGACGCAACCTTCCAACTCGCAACAGCAGTAGCACTCACTGATATTTTGAAAAAATTGAAGGTCACAATTTCCACACTGGCACCTGCATTTAAATAAAGAAATACACATACAAATAATGTTTCGGGCATGGCAATTTAGCTGTAACAGTATTGATGTAGTCGACATTCTAACAAGTTCGCACTTGTTGATAGCAACAACGGGAGTGAGATCGCTACAATTTACCAGTCTCGGACTTCTTCTGTACCATTTAGGCGCTTTTGGAGTGTCTTCTCTAGGGCCTCTTCCTCCTTTCTTTCTTGTTCGTACAACTCTAGCCACTATTCGTCCGCTAGGGGATCATCAGCATATGCCTTGTGTGTGTCTTCCTCATCGCTGGCCGCAAAGCTCGAGTTTGGCGAACCTTCAACTTCCAGCTCGTAATCTTCCATTTCTGAAACTTCCGTATCTGAACTGGAGGACAGAATAAAGTCGTTTGAAGCCATTCCTTGATTAACACGTACGCTGGTTACAAACGTCAGCCGAACAGAAGTTGTTTTCACCGGCACGCAGGGAAAACCACAAAACTACGCGTCTCCTCTGTTGATTTTTGCCTGATGCTAATGTCCGGGAATTACGTCACTAGGCCCAGTCTCCCTTTTACCCGGTCGCGGGCAGAGAAAACCGCACTTTAAAAATTCGTAAAAAATTCCGGTTTTACCCAAAAACAAAAATTTTTGCGCCATTTTGCTCAGAGCGATTCAAAGATTTCTCGAAGCAAAAAAAATTTTCGGGTTTATAGGCACTTTAATATAATAAAAAGGAAGAGCAAATCACCTTTATTTGATCACACTTCTTTGTTTGCCTTGTCAGGGAATTTAATTTGTTTTGTTGTGACCAAACTTTGATAAACTCCATTTGTCGCTCCTTTCTAGCAAAGGTTTTTTCATCACCCTTTTTGGTGCTTGTTTGTTTTACATAGCTGCCAACTGCTCTCTCATACTGAAAGCACCAATAGTTGTCTGGTGATCCAAACCTCATTATGTCCTCTGGTACATGTGTAAGAGAGTGCAGTGTTATGACACACTCAGTATCTCCATAAGCTTCCTAAACAAGTATGCAGTACCTCCAACAAAGCCGCCTAAAATTTTCAATCATTTCGATTGTCCAGCCATGAAGTCCACAGTTGAATATAAACTGAACTATTCTGGGAACAGGTGCCCAAACTTCTGTATCACTGGGGCTTAACAGTCCTTCCAAAACAAACTCAGAGGCTGGGAAACCTATTTTCTGAAATTCCACGGCTGAAACAAGACAACAAATATTAGATCAGTAAAAGCAGCTCTATACAGTAACATTACAGCACGATCATATCATGCCATCAGCCTCCTGTTCTGTTGTTTCTTTAGACAAGAAACTTTGCTCCACTTTGTCCACCTTCACCAAGGTGTATAAAATGGGTAGCAGCAACATACTGCTCAAGTAACCGTACATGTACTAGGAAACCACCATCTCATTCAGGGAGGAGTAGTAAGTAATACTCTCAATAGCTTTATGCTACAAAAACTTGGTTATGCATTGGTGTGTGTCACATTACCCACTCCCAATCAAACAGGAATGGTTTGAGAGATAATTACCTTTCCAGAATTTCATTTCTGATATGTCCAGTAGCAGTCCACTTGACCTGTACTCGGAAGAAATAATATTAACAAGTAATTAATTGATCATAAATGGTTTGAAGGCCTTTGTGTCAGTTTTTTCGATCTCCACGTGGTCGAGCGTTTTGCTCCTGATATTGTCATCTTGGAGGTAGGAAAAAATGATCTAGTCGGTTTCAGTCCAGAGGTGTTCAGTTCCGAAATTGAAAGCTTAGTTCGCCAGCTTATAGATAGTTATTCGGTGCGGGTCGTCTGCATTTGTCATGTTATTCCATGTGGCGCTTGTCACGCTGAAGCAGCGAGTTTTGCTCGGCATTCAGATATTCTTTGGCAGTATCTCGGCGTGATATTGGATTGTATACCAAATGTTTTTTGTTGGCTTCACAAGCCATTTTCTCAACCTGCTAAGAATTTCTACTTAGCAGATGGTGTTCACATTAATCCTGCCGGGCAATATTATTTATATCGCAGTTATAGGGGCACCATCCTAACAGCTTTAGGCATGCTTTAAACTTTCACGCCTTGGTTCCATCGGTTTTCAATTTCTCTCTAATTTATGTCTTCTTCTCATAGGCATTTTTGAACAATTTTGATGTCTGGTTAAAGGGGATTCGTCCTCATTTTAAGTTCTGGCTTGAAGTTATGTTGTGTTTTTTGCTTTTATGGATTCATCCATTGTCTTTCCTGAGGCTGTGTCCTCCCATGTGGATTTGTCCACCATCTCACGATATTTTTGTTTATCATGTTTTCCTATGGATTAGTCCATGGTTTTATTTGTGGATTCGTTCACTTACTACAGGTAGATTTTATGAACAATGCTCATTTGGGATTTGTCCCTTGTTGCATTGTGGATTTGTCCACTGCTTTTATGTTAGGCATCATGGGGGTTATTGCGTCGACCTTTGTGTCTGACAGCCTCCCCAGGCCTCATTTTAATCATGCTTGATTTTTATTCATATGCTGTCGCATGGTATTTGGGCTATCATGTTGTTCAGGATTCGTCCCTTGTTTTATAGTGGAGTCGTCCATTGTTTTATGTTAGGCATTAACGGGAGTTATTGCTTCGACCTTTGGTCGGACAGGCTCTCCGGGCCTCATTTTAAGTATGGTTATTTTGGATTTGTCCGCCGTCTCATGGTTGAGACCACGCGCTCTTCGCAATTCGGTTTCCATTTAGCACTCTTCAGTGGATTATCGAATCGGAAGTAATAAATCTGTCGACAAGATAGTATTCGGTGACAGGATGTCGTATCAAAGTATCTAATGTCGCACTGTTGTAATCGTATTCCTTGAATACAATGTACCTTTGCAGACGCAGTGCGGTCGAACCAGGCTCTTCAATAATGTAGCCGAATTCGAACTAATGCCCGGAACTAACTGCCCGGAACTAATGGAAGTTGCCAATATTCCAAAGCTCTCAAACAGTCACAGGGTCTCTTGGTACAAGATAGAATTTCGAACTCAACGGATTGATTCAAAGTAATTTAATATATGGACAATCAGAAAATAATCAACCAAGGCTGTGTACAGTGTTATTGCTATAAATACTGATGGTGGAGTTGACAAATCGAAGTCGAACGGTAACAAATAAATCCGTAGTTTGTACAGGATAATGTTCGTAGTCTGGATGATAAAGGTTTACAGATGTAGAAGCCAACTGTAGTTATTCATAAGTTGTAGTTCTCAGATAGATCGTAGGTTCGAACTGAAATAGGATATTTAAGATACTAACAATTATTATAGATTCTAACTTATCTTAGCATAAAATAAGCTTGATACGTGGCACGATACGACAAAAAATAGAAACAACAAAGGCTACACATGCCTTGCATGAGGCTTAATATGGACGTGTAGCGCATAGTTACATATCCACTTGCATACGGCATATATATAGTGGACGGTTACAACGATATCCTAGAGATTTTAAATCGAAAAGTGTTGCGTCGAAAGCTAAAGAATATACCTAGATATACGACTTAAATTACTATAGCTTTGATATTAATACAGTAAGAAAACGACGAAAACGATCATCATTTTGACGAGCATTTGACAAATGCAACACTTGAAAGGTTAGGACAAATAAAAGGATAAAAAACTTACGTACTTCGGTTTACGCTTGTACCAATGGAGACAGGGAAAAGGGTAGCAGTAGCAGGTTCCATAACCTTACTGATAGCACGAGTAGCAAATTTCTTCTTTTTACTATGAGAGATTCGCCTAGTATTTATTTCATATAGGACGTGATCCGAGTTTAGGTGTAGAAGAAGTTGGGTATTTGCGCATTTCCTCACGGTAATTCCTACGCCCTGGTGGGCGATCTACGCGACTCATTTTTGTGAGATTCTAACACGTTCCGTAGCTCTAATCAAACTCTAGATGATTGGAATAAATGAGAAACGTTTTCTTAAAACTAACATTCCGGCCCCTTAAAGGTGTTAACCTTTACAAACTAAATAACTACGGTATAAAACTTCAAAATGTCTATACGATGATCCTAAACAGATCTCAGTTCAATGTTTCAGTTTATTTACTCATTACTGCTTGCTGTTGTAGCCTCTGCAGATTCCAGCATAACAATTTTGTTCACTGGGCGTACGAATTCTCCGGTGCTTGTTCTCAACTTCATGGAACGTACAAGACCATCATTGCGACTTGTGTGAACTTCCAATACTCGAGCCAACGGCCATGAATTACGAGGTTTGTTATTATCCAACACTAACACAATATCATCAACAGCTACATTGCGTTGAGGTCTGTTCCATTTTTGACGCTGTTGAAGTGACGGCAGGTACTCACCGCTCCATCGTTTCCAGAACAAATTCGCGAGATATTGCACCTGTCGCCACCTTGCTCGACCGTACATGTCTTGCTTGCTAAACATACCAGGGGGGGCTGTTGGTCCCGCCCATAACAGTAGAAGGTGATTAGGAGTAAGCGGTTCAGCGTCACGAGGGTCGTCTGATAGCTTTGTGATTGGTCGCCCTTTCACGATAGATTCAGCTTCGCACATCATGGTTGCAAGACCCTCGTCATCTAATCGCTGTTCCTTTAATACTGTGCGTAACACCTTGCGCACTGTCCGTATGCAGCGCTCCCATATGCCTCCGTGGTGGGAGCCCGCAGGAGGGTTGAAAGTCCACTTAATCCCACTTTGACTCAAGTAGTCGTGAATACGGAACTGGTTCCACTTCTCAATTGCTTCTCGCAACTCTTTTTCGCCAGCCACAAAATTTCCTCCATTATCAGAACGCATCTCCTCCGGAGGCCCTCTTCTCGCGATGAATCGGCGGAGTGCGTTAATAAACGAATCAGTGTCCAGCGAATTAGCAACCTCGATATGAACCGCTCTTAGCGCTAGACACGTAAAAAGCACACCATATCTTTTGACGTCGACTCTTCCACGCCGTACAATAAAAGGTCCGAAGCAGTCAACGCCGACGTACGTGAACGGCGGTCTTGACGCGGTGACGCGATCTTCTGGTAAATTCGCCATTTTCTGCTGTACGACGGGTGCTTGCCGTCTTCGGCAATCGAAACATGAGTAGATAATGCTACGAACAGATACTCTTGCTCCGATAATCCAGAATTTTTGACGGATAACAGATAATGTATACTCGACTCCCGAATGACCAGTTAAACGATGATAATGCTCAATAATCAATCTCACGATATGGTGCTTCTTCGGAAGTATGATTGGGTGTTTTGCGGCTTCTCCAACAGAGGCTCTTTGTAATCGACCCCCAACGAGTAGCAACTCATTCTTCAATATGGGGTCTAGCTTGAATAGGTTGCTTGTCTTCGCGACTGGTTGCTTAGCGTCGATTTGTTCTTTGACTTTCGCATTTTGCTCCAGAGTTGATAACTCCTTTTCAAAACTCTGCTTCTGAACATTCTTCAAGATCATGTTCTCAGCACGCTGCACTTCATGCACAGTAAGCCGCTCAATATCAGAACTATATTTCGTTTCTTCTTTAAACTTGCGCTTCTTGGCCTGGTTTAGCAAGTTGTCCTTGTAGCGCAATATCCATGCTATCACTCTTCTAAGGCGTGTCCAAGATGAGAATTTGTCGAACATCTGGCTGACTGCGTCATCTTCTGTAGTTTCGTTGGCATAAGCAACTGACTCTTTCCTTATTTCCGGGTCATCGGGTGGTACGACACCTATACTCGCTGGTCGTTGAGGCCATGTGTCCTGCAGTTGCTGTAGGAACGCCGGCCCCTTTGACCACCTCTCATTGCTTAGAAACTCCTTCACCGTCATACCTTTAGAAGCTTCGTCTGCGGGGTTCTGTGCTGTGTTGACGTATCTCCATTGAGACGGGTCTGATTGGTTTAATATCGCTGACACTCGGTTGGCCACAAATACTTGAAATCTTTGATCTTGATTCTCTATATAGCGGATTACACACGTGCTGTCCGTCCAGAAGGTTGATTTGGCGAGAGGGAGGTCGATCTCTTGAGTGATCATTCGATCCAATCTAGTCGCTAGTACTGCTGCTGACAACTCCATTCTTGGTATCGTCATTGCCTTAAGTGGCGCCAGTCTGGACTTGGCCATGACTAATGAACAATGTACTTTGCCGGTAGCGTAGATTTGGCGAAGATATGAAACTGCGCCGTAACCCGTGATTGATGCATCCGAAAAGTGGTGTAGCTCGTACCTCTTGATCTCTCCAAATTCATCAGGTGGCTTAAAAGATCGCGGTATAGAGAACTGCTCCAATTTTGGAAGCTCGTTCAACCAAGTTGTCCACTTGACTCTTTCAGTTTCGGGGATTTCATCATCCCAGCCCAAACCACGGCGACATAATTCTTGAAGGATCGCTTTGGCTGGTAGAATACATGGAGATACGAATCCAAGGGGATCCTAGACGGAACTCATGATCGATAGCAAGCCCCTGCGATTTGTAGGCTTGTCTTTGGGGATAATATCGAAGCTAAACGTATCTTCAGAGAAGTTCCATCGTACCCCGAGCGCTCTCTCTGATGATTTTATTTCGTCGAAATCGAGACTCTTAACCGACTGTGCTCTCTCGGACTCGGGAAGTGAGCTAAGTAGCCTTTTAGAGTTTAATAACCACTTAGTGAGACGAAATCCTCCTTTCGCTAATATCTCTCGGAGGTCGGCAGCAAGCTTGACGGCTTCCGTCTCTGTTGCAACAGAGTGTGGACAATCATCTACGTAGAAGCTTTTATGGACTGCATTAATGACTCACGGGTCATAATTTTCTTTGTTCTCTTCGGCTGTTTTCTTAAGGGCAAAGTTAGCGCAACTTGGGGACGATGCACTGCCGAATAGATGGACTAACATTTGATATTCTTCTGGCTCAGCCTCTAGCTTACCGTCCGGCCACCACAGAAATTGAAGATAGTTACAGTCACTTGGTCGCACCCGGACTTGGTAGAACATGGTTTTGATATCCGACATGAAGGCAATTGGCTCCTTGCGGAATCGAGTCAGTACGCCGACCAGTGAATTGGTTAGGTCCGGCCCCTGTAAGAGCTGATCATTCAATGAAGCACCTTTGTACTTTGCTTGGCAATCGTAGACGACTCTGACCTTTGGTTTAGCAGGGGTGGGCAAAATGGGGTGGTGACACAAATAGAAAGATGGCTTACCCATGTCTCGATCTTCTTTGGGGATTTTTCGAGCATATCCATTTTCAAATAGATCGTTCATAAACTCTGTATATTTTCCATGCAGAGCTGAATCCGCTTGCAGTCGCCTTCTCAGTAATTTCAGACGGTGTTCAACTTGGATTTTGTTGTTCTCTAACTGTGGCGGGTAGTCTTTCCACAAAAGCGCTATTTCATAGTGGCCGTCTTTTAACTTGACAGTTTTTTCCATTATCTCTAAAGCTCTTCTGTCGTTCTGTGAAAGGGACAACTTGGACTCATATGTTGAGTCATTGAACTCTAAATTGCAGTAGTTTTCGAATTGCTTGTTGAGACTGTCGCTCTGTTCGCTGGAGTCAATGAAGTTAGCTGTTGCAAGATTTCCTTCATCTCTTCCCAAGGGTCCGTTTATTACCCAGCCAAATACGGTACGGGTGGCGTAGGGTCCACCATCATGGCTTTGCTTTACTTCTCTCGGCTGTAGTGCTGCTGGGCAGTCGTTTCCGATTAGGAGACCGATCTCGGCGTCTATTGTCCGTACCTTGACCCCTTCAAGGTGTGACCATTTCTCTACGTCTTGTTGCTGGCGGATAGCATTTTTGGAAACTGGTAGACTGGGACGAGAATACACTGATGGGAGGTTAACGCACGTTTCACCTTCCAAATCGAGAACTTCTAAGTGTACTTGAGCGCATTCTATTGGTTGACCCTTGCCATGAAGCGTTGTCAATGAGAGAGTGCTTTTCTTGCCTTTAACATGTAATTTACGAAGGAGACTATCTGTGCAGAAAGAGGTATTTGAACCAGGATCGAGAAAGGCGTAAGTTTGTACCGAATAACTGCGGCCTTTAGCGCGGATAATTGGAAGCCCCACCACTGAACCAGGACAAGTGGGTGCCTCTGATGCGCTGCTGCCTGTATGGACATACCCGTTGGACTGTGAAGGTTCTTCCTTTCTTGAATTCGAGGCTCCCTCTTCGTCTTCTCTCGAATTGCGGGAGGATGTTGTCTGTTCCACTTCATGAAGGAAAGTGGAATGTTTCTTCAGACAGCCATCTACTTTACAGAAGCTTTTCTTTGGGCACTCATTCACATAGTGGCCTTGTGTAAGGCAGTTGATGCAAAGTCTCTTAGTTCTAACGAACTTAAATCGCTCCATTACTTTCATCTTCCGAAAATCGTTGCATTGAGATAACCAGTGGTCCTTTCCACAGGATGGACAGTTCACATTGTTCTTAGCTGGGGAGAGGGTTTGCGGTTGTTGCGGTGAATCCCTCTGGGCTTCAGAAGCAAATGCCTTAGCTCCTCCTCTTCGAGTTGGACGCAGATTGCCTGTATTGTGTGGCTTTGGATCTGACAATTTTCCGAATATGGGATGGCTTGCCACTCTTGAACGTGTTGTTACAAATTCCGTCACGTCTGCAAGATTAGCATCTCTGTTCTCTTTGACTTGTATCGTATTGGCTACTTCGCGCCATTTTTGCCTTAAATTGTATGGCAAACGTTCTATTATTTTGCGCAAGCCTTCTGGATTTTCTAGTCTGTTCAGGTAGCCGATTTCCCTGAGTGTATTACTGCAACTCGTCAGTAGAATCGAAAATTTCTGGAGGGTTCCAGCGTCTTCGTTTGGGATTTGTGGCCCATTTGTAACATGCTCTACAAATGCGGTAGCGATATGGTACGGCTGACCATACCTTTCAGCCAGTAGTTCTCTAGCTTTAGCGTAACCAGTTGTTTCTGGCATGGCGAGGCAGCTCCGGACCAGGTCTCTTACTTGACCGGTGGTGTATTGCACTAGATAATACAACCGCGCGCTCGAACCTTGAATCTTCCGCTCTATGAGGTGCTCGAATGCTCTAATAAAATCATAATATTCTGTAGGGTCCCCACCAAAGGTTTGCAGCTCAGGCTGGGGTAGCGTGAGGGCATTTATCGCTTCTTGCTGTTGTTTTATTAGTCTTTCTATAGGTCCTGCTTGCACAGGTTCTGGTTGAACGGAAGGCATAGAATAGCTGCGGTTATGTATTACTCGTTGTTTTGTCAATGGAGTTTGCAAAGGTGGAGGTTCGGACTTAACTTCGTGCTTTATTGCGGTGTTGGTATCACATTCATAATTCTGCTTTACCGCTTCGGCTAGGGCCTTTTCTTTAGCCTTTGCCCTGGCCAGCTTAATTTCCAGCTCTAGCTGTGCTTTCCGTTGGCGAATTTTCAACTCTTCTACTTCCATTTCTTGCAGCTTCGCCAGGGTATCGCTTTCTGCCTTCAATATGGACTTCTCAGCGGTCGCTTGTATCAAACTCAACCTTGATGACTTCCGAGACGACACGGAATTTGAGGTCACCTTGGAACCGATCTGACTGACAGAGTCTTCTGGCCTAACATCTACTTGAATCCTTTGAACGAGACTAGACGCTTCTAATGCCGCTGACCATATGTCTACGTTTTCACAGACCTGAGCAACCTGCTCCTTGACGGACTCATAATAGGCCACAGAGTCGTCGATTAAACCTTGGTCGGTAAGGTGGCAATGATATGCGTCATGGGCGACTTCAAAGGCTCCGAAGGCTTCATTCAGTTCTGTCAATTTTCGATGGACTAGTTCTTCATTCTCTTTATTTTTCATGAGGTGGATTATTTCCTTTGATCGGTTTGTAATCGCAGCTTTTGCGTGACCACGCGCTCTTCGCAATTCGGTTTCCATTTAGCACTCTTCAGTGGATTATCGAATCGGAAGTAATAAATCTGTCGACAAGATAGTATTCGGCGACAGGATGTCGTGTCAAAGTATCTAATGTCGCACTGTTGTAATCGTATTCCTTGAATACAATGTACCTTTGCAGACGCGGTGCGGTCGAACCAGGCTCTTCAATAATGTAGCCGAATTCGAACTAATGTAACTGCCCGGAACTAACGGAAGTTGCCAATATTCCAAAGCTCTCAAACAGTCACAGGGTCTCTTGGTACAAGATAGAATTTCGAACTCAACGGATTGATTCAAAGTAATTTAATATATGGACAATCAGAAAATAATCAACCAAGGCTGTGTACAGTGTTATTGCTATAAATACTGATGGTGGAGTTGACAAATCGAAGTCGAACGGTAACAAATAAATCCATAGTTTGTACAGGATAATGTTCGTAGTCTGGATGATAAAGGTTTACAGATGTAGAAGCCAACTGTAGTTATTCATAAGTTGTAGTTCTCAGATAGATCGTAGGTTCGAACTGAAATAGGATATTTAAGATACTAACAATTATTATAGATTCTAACTTATCTTAGCATAAAATAAGCTTGATACGTGGCACGATACGACAAAAAATAGAAACAACAAAGGCTACACATGCCTTGCATGAGGCTTAATATGGACGTGTAGCGCATAGTTACATATCCACTTGCATACGGCATATATATAGTGGACGGTTACAACGATATCCTAGAGATTTTAAATCAAAAAGTGTTGCGTCGAAAGCTAAAGAATATACCTAGATATACGACTTAAATTACTATAGCTTTGATAATAATACAGTAAGAAAACGACGAAAACGATCATCATTTTGACAAGCATTTGACAAATGCAACACTTGAAAGGTTAGGACAAATAAAAGGATAAAAAACTTACGTACTTCGGTTTACGCTTGTACCAATGGAGACAGGGAAAAGGGTAGCAGTAGCAGGTTCCATAACCTTACTGATAGCACGAGTAGCAAATTTCTTCTTTTTACTATGAGAGATTCGCCTAGTATTTATTTCATATAGGACGTGATCCGAGTTTAGGTGTAGAAGAAGTTGGGTATTTGCGCATTTCCTCACGGTAATTCCTACGCCCTGGTGGGCGATCTACGCGACTCATTTTTGTGAGATTCTAACACGTTCCGTAGCTCTAATCAAACTCTAGATGATTCGAATAAATGGGAAACGTTTTCTTAAAACTAACAATCTATGATGTTGTTCAGGGATTCGTCCTTTCTTTTATTGCATTTATTTATTGTGTTGAACTGTCTGCCAGGCTCTCCCTTTAGTTATGTCCATCCCCAGATATTTGGGAGAATTAATTTTGGTTATTCTGCTTTCCTGAATTGCTTACAGTTGACCGGTTTGCACCTCCAGTGGTCTACCGTTTCTCCTTTTTCTTTCGGGTTCATTATGCCTCAAAAGCGCACAGTTCGTTCAAGCAAGGGCAATTCAGGCGGCCTCCACCAGTGAGCCTTCACGAAAGAGACCTACCGGTAAGCGCTTTTTGGGACCTTCCCATGCCGCTGGTGGTCCACCAGTTGCTTCACAACCATCTTCCACAAGGCACAGTTCACGAGTGGAGACACAAGCATCTTCTTCAGAAAGTCGTTCGCCATTGCCAGTTCAACAGTCCTCAGCAGTTAGCCATCCCTCCTCTGAATCTCAGATGCCCTTTCTTCCATCAGGGATTATGGATCAGTTGGTGGCCAGAGTGGTTGATGAAGTGACAAAACGTCTGTCTTCTTCTGGTCCAATCCATCATGCTCCCTTGGCTTCGACTGGTGCGAGTGAGGGCATCAGTGGTCCTGCTCCTAGCACTTTAACAGAGTTGCCTTTGGTGGTTCCCAACTCCAATGCCAACCTCGGCCGCTCCTATGCCCACAGCTGTTAGTAGTTCTTCAAATGCCAACTCATCACTGAGTTCATCTCATCAGTTGCCAAGCTTGCTTCTAGTTTCATCTTCAGGTTTGGCTGATACCATCGTGCAAGGATCAGTAAATGCAGCGCAGTCAGCTTGGTCAGGTGAGCTGCCAGTCATAAATCCAGTCCTACCTACACAATTCTTTTACAGTCCAAGCCTTCCTATTGATGCTCGTATATCTGACAAACTGCATTCCAAAATATGGAATAACGAATTTATAGAATTTGGTGCACTGTTGGCCAATCCATTAGTTGAAAGTAAATATCAAGTGACAATATCTAGTTCTGAGAAGGGACCATTTCCTTCTCTTTGCCTTGAACCTGTCAACAAATCTAGGAAAATCTTATCAATTGAAACATGGTTGAGCTGTTTTCATGTTTTTGTTGGAATATACACAAGCAGATTTCCCCATAAGCCCCCCCGCCCTCATGAAATATGGGGAGGTGGTGCAAGACTTGGTATTCCGGGGCTTTAATTGGCAGTTTAATAACGAAAATTCTCGTTTTCTTAGGCAGATGCAACCAGCGTCATTCCCTTGGAGGAGTATTCATTGAGAGTTGTGGATGCGAGCACAATGCTCCCCCTTGAAAAAGTCTCAATTGCAACCAACGTCTGTGCAGCCGAAAATGCACAATGATATCCCTCCTAAAGGCTACTGCTTTAAGTTTAATTGGGGTGTAGAGTGTGCTGCTGGCTGTAATTTTAAACATCAGTGTTTTAAATGCGACGGTCTTCACCAGGCTAGCTGTTGTAATTTTCGTGCCCATGGTCGACCTTCCACAAAGCAGCCTCAGCCTTCCAAGCTCAAGCCCAAGCCCACACCATCTTAGTTTATCAGCCCCTGTACAGGTAAATAGCTTAGAGTTTCTTCTTTCTGGGTACAACCATTCCATAGCAGAATTTTTATCACAGGGTTTTAGAGAGGGCTTTCCACTGCATTATGAAGGTATTAGAGTCTCGTCTGATGCCACCAATTCGCTTTCAGCCCTGGATAACTCAGAGGTGGTTGATGCCAAGCTTAACAAGGAATGCGAGGCTGGTCGTTTGGCTGGCCCTTTTCATAAGCTTCCCTTTCATCCATTTAGAGTTTGTCCCTTAGGTGTCGTGCCTAAGAAAATCCCTGCGGAATTTAGGTTGAAACATCATTTATCCTACCCTAGGGGTTTCTCTGTTAATGATGGCACCTCCCCAGAAAATTGTAGTGTGTCATATGCCACAATTTTCGATGCCATCCAACACATTAAGGCTACAGGACCCGGGTGTTTCCTCGCCAAAACTGACATGAAAAATGCTTTTAGGATTATTCCCACTCGTTCCCAGGATCATGGCTTGCTGGGTATCCGTTGGAAGGGTTTATATTACTATGACCGTTGCATGCCAATGGGATGTTCTAGTAGCTGTAGAACCTTTGAGACCCTCAGTTCTGCTCTGGAATGGATTGCCCAGAAGAAAATAAAAATTGACCACATAATTCATTTGCTTGACGATTTTCATATTATCGCCCCTTCCCAAACGCTTTGCAACAGCCAGTTACATTTATTTCTTGACCTTTGCTCCTACATTGGCATTCCCATAGCACCAGAACAGACTTGTGGTCAAGCTACCACACTTTCATTTGCTGGCATTGAACTCGATTCTGTTTCTTTTGAGGCCTGTCTACCTCAGGACAAACTCTAAAAATGTGTTGCCACTATTTCAGATTTTTTAACCCGCAAGAAAGTTACTCGAAAGGAAGTTCAGTCCTTAATGGGTTTGCTGAATTTCGCTTGTTCTGTGGTTGTACCGGGTCAGGCCTTTTTGCGCCGCCTGATTGCCCTAACTATTGGGATCCGTTTCCCAAACCACTTTATACGACTAACTAAGGAGGTTAAACTAGACTTACAGCTTTGGCAATACTTTTTGTCCAATTTTAATGGCCGAACTTTCTTTCTTGAAGACACATGGTCTAGTTCCGACAAACTTCAGCTTTATACAGACGACGCAGGAGCATTAGGCTTTGGTGCAGTTTTCAGCAGCAAATGGTGCTATGGGAAATGGCCTACCAATTGGTTACACAGAAATATTGCCTTTTTGGAATTCTACCCAACTGTGCTTAGCTTACACCTTTGGGGGCATGAGATGCAAAACCGTTGTATTCTTTTTTTTTCACTGACAATGAGGCCCTCGTCCATGCTATAAATAAGCAGTCATGCCAAGATAAAGCCTTAATGTTTTTCATGCAGGCACTGGTGTTGGTTTGTTCGCGTAATAACATCCTTTTTAGAGTGAAACAAGTCCAGGGAGTGCATAACACTCTTGCGGACTCTCTCTCTCAGTTACAGGTCAAGACTTTTTAACGTTTAGCCGGGCCCAACAGACATTCCTCTGCATCTGCGGCCTCAGAACTGGAACCCGTAATATCTTCGCTTTTGACATCCAGCCTTCAACCTTTGTCACTTCCAACTTATCAACGTGCCTGGAAGCTTTTTCATCTGTTTTCGAATGCTACATTTCCTGGTGTTTTAACAGGTTTTCCAATTTCCCCTTCCATTTTAGCCCATTTTATTGCTTACATGAAAAACCATCATTATGCTCCTTCCACTGTGCATACTTATGTCTCTGCCTTAGGCTTCTGCCATAAGTTATCAGGGCTTGCCGATCCCACTAAGGTCTTTTTTGTCCTTCAGATGCTCAAAGGTTATGGTAAACTTGGTTCTCGTTAGATAGTATGCTTCCAGTCACTCTGCCCATACTGCATAGGATATGCAGCACTATTTCTAAGAAGCTGTGGAATTTAAAGGGGCTAAAGCATAAATCACCTTTCTTTGATCAAACTTCCCTGTTCGCCTTCTAAGAGAATTTAACTTGTTTTGTTGTGACCAAACTTAGATAAACTCCATTTGTGACTCCTGTCTAGCAAAGGTTTTTTCAACACCCTTTTTGTTGCTTTTTTGTTTTACATAGCTGCCAACTGCTCTCTCATACTGAAAGCACCAATAGTTGTCTGGTGATCCAAACCTCATTATGTCCTCTGGTACATGTGTAAGAGAGTGCAATGTTATGACACACTCAGAATCTCCATAAGCTTCCTAAACAAGTATGCAGTACCTCCAACAAAGCCGCCTAAAATTTTCAATCATTTCGATTGTCCAGCCATGAAGTCCACAGTTGAATATAAACTGAACTATTCTGGGAACAGGTGCCCAAACGTCTGTATCACTGGGGCTTAACAGTCCTTCCAAAACAAACTCAGAGGCTGGGAAACCTATTTTCTGAAATTCCACGGCTGAAACAAGACAACAAATATTAGATCAGTAAAAGCAGCTCTATACAGTAACATTAAAGCACGATCACTTGATGCCATCAGTCTCCTGTTCTGTTATTTCTTTAGACAAGAAACTTTGCTCCACTTTGTCCACCTTCACCAAGGTGTATAAAATGGGTAGCAGCAACATACTGCTCAAGTAACCGTACATGTACTAGGAAACCACCACCTCATTCAGGGAGGAGTAGTAAGTAATACTCTCAATAGCTTTATGCTACAGAAACTTGGTTGTGCTTTGGTGTGTGTCACATTACCTACTCCCAATCAAACAGGAATGGTTTGAGAGATAATTACCTTTCCAGAATTTCATTTCTGATATGTCCAGTAGCAGTCCACTTGACCTGTACTCTGAAGAAATAATATCAACAAGTAATTAATTGATCGTAAATGGTTTTAAGACCTTTGTGTCAGTTTTTTGTCTCAGATTGGCCAAATGAATGTATAGTTCTGAAAATTACAGTATAAAAACTGTAAGTTGCTGTTTTCAAAGACTGATATTTTAACCATTTGAGCAGAAGTCATGTAATTGTGTTTGTAGATTATGTATGGTGTTATTATTTTAAGTATAAGTTTGATTGTCCTGATTGATCAATTTACTATGTTATCGACTTGGAATACTACTTCCAAAACTAGAACTTTAAAGAGCAAGGAAGTTGAAATGTGACCATGGAAACAAGACACCGAGGCATGACTGTTGCTATCTAAAAAGGAGTAGTCAGAAAGAAAAAGTTAGCAAGAGTGACCCAGTATATAAAAAGTGACCACAGCTTATTAGAAGTACCCTTGCAAGCAGCGAAATTATATCATTGGTATTTTATATTTGTATATCAAAGTATATCCGTTTTTTCTTTTGAATAACCTAGAATAAATTGATTTAAATTTAAATGATTGGTAAATGGGAATATTGCTACATGGTATCTTTTCCAGGGCAGGTTGAAGTTGCTCTGTATCCAGCAAGGAATTAGAGAGAAATATTCAAACCTTCTTTTCACCAGGTTTAGAGGAACCAAGGTGCATTACATCAAAAACTAGGTCATTTATGACATCAAATTTGTAGAGCCTGTGGAGATGGTGTAGAAGAGATACTCCCAAGAAGCCACTTTCTCTAGACCTCCTTTCTTTAACAGTCACTCGTTCTTCTTGCTCAATTTCAAACATGAGTGGAAGCTCCTCAGCAATGTCCCTTTTCTCAGGAGGAAATCGGAACTGTTCCCTTAAACCTGGGTAGTAGTAATGCTTCTGGGCTTCCAAGTACTTTCCTACACATAAGATATTTTATTTGCTAAGATAAGATACATTGGACTATCAATGACATTTTGTTATCAAAATACAATCTTAGTGACAATTTAATATTTAGCAGGTTTAGACAGTCACTGTCATTCCCTCTGTGGTAGATGTTTGAATCCCTGGTAGCACATGTAACAAGTTTTCAGCTGTTTTGACTTTTTAGTATCAGACATGCTGATAAACCTAAGTAACGATGAAAGTCTGTGAAATGGTATATCAACATAAATTTATGTAATTTGGCTTTGCAGCCCAGCCTTTCTGACTATTTCTTTCTTTTTTTGGTACAACAGAAAAAACCTTTGTCACTTTGTAACATCTGATGCAAGGGTAAAATAAGTACAGAAAATTATTGGGGGTACATGCCTTGCCATGGTTAGTAATGACAATGAAAAGCACTCTTAAGCTGCTCTTTGGTTTCAAGTTCACCTAACAGTTCTACTGACCTAAGAGCTTGCATCGTCTGCAACCTTTCTTACCTCCTGCACCTTTAGATTTGCACACTTCACATTGCGCAGGATGGTCCCCAGTCCAAAGCAAAAGGAGAAGCCGAATATTTATGATTCGAGGATGAAAACAGTGAAGCTCTCTCTTGTAGTTGACATTGATACCTAAAAGAGAAAAATACCATCAGGTCAAAGAAACATTTTTTGCGTTTTCACCAAGGCAATTTATGAGGTTAATATAACATTCACAAGATAAAATGCAGGCAACCTCCCCGCAATATAAGGCCGGTGGTTTCTGGGCATCACAGCAATATTATATAAAATAAAATAAATTGAAAAGTAGCTAATAAAAACCTCTTTTGACTTTCACTATATAATCATCATGTTACTGCATAAAAAAGGGTGTATTTCTAAGCACCTTCAATAAAGGCCTTTTCCAAATCTGCCACGAGAGGGTAAAGAAACGGATCCAAAGAATTTGGTCTCCTGTCTGGTAGTGAGTGAATAAGACGGAACAAACCCTGAATTGAGATTTCTGCTGCATTTGATCTATCCACTTTGGACATTGTTGCAATGCCAACCTCTATAGCACCTCAAAAAGGTTGATCAGCTTCTATTAATTTGTATATACTGATCCTTTACAAGGTTTAATAGAGGTTGAACATATTTTATGATGACCTTTTATTAAGCATTTTATACAGAGACCACTAGACCACTAAAAGCAGCATGATCCCTAGATTGAAAATCGTCCATCACAAATTTGCACAATTTTCCCATGAAATCAGTATCAATAATTTGCATTTAAGGGAACAACTATTAAATGATCATGCAGATAATGTGCACGAATGTGTCACTCTTACCTATTAATACAATATTTCTTGGGTCTCCACTGACATACAGTGCCGCTCTGAGATAAGGGAACAACGCAGACGCAAAATTAACACACACGACACATGTGGTTTTTTTTACGCGTCTAAAATTGTGTATTGTATACGCGTTTGTGCCTTTGTTATTTATAACCATAATTTTTCTTTTCCTGTTATTGCTTGCAGATACAAAAGAATAACTTGCGTGACTTCCCACAAGTCGAAAATTTGCATACGGTATTTGGCTCTGATTACTATCAATTTCGATCTGCAAATGCCTGTGATGAAAACATCCACAGGGCTTTATTTTGAAGTTTAATACTCTTTACATGCAACAAAGGTCTCAAGAGACGAGTGAAATTAAATCAGCAAATTGTGATCCGAAAAACTGAAGATATCATTTTTTTTCAGTGTTTGCTGTGACGTGATTTACAGTCATTTCATGATGACTTTTTGCTGACGTGTGAAAACAGACCAACGGGAAGCGTAAAACAACAAAAAAGACAGGGGCGAACAGTGGCGAAAAAGTTTGGGAGATAGACCAGTCACAAACGACCGACATCCGTCAACAAACCATCCTCTTTCTCCAAACATAACTTCAAGATTTTCCCCGTACAGAAGAAAATCGCCTACATCTTATCGTCATCAACCCACTCCTTACAGTAACTTATGGCCTGTTGCAACATCTACACCCAATCGTCATTATGGGAAGTACACTCGCAGTCCTTCAGATTCTGCACGAAGAAGTATAAACTAACCCGCTCCATCAACAGCTAGGGAAAACAACCGAAGTTTAAATAATTCACTCAGCCTTATTGACACAACGCAAGAGGCAGCTTGCATGCTCCTCGATTTGTACAATGATCGCATAAAGTGATTACATGTAATAACGCTACACCAGTCCACTGCTAGTATTAAATAGACCAGTTCTTGTTAATCTTCTCACTGTTGTTCCCCGGGTTGTCTTGTTTCTGTTTTGTTCTCAATTTATAACAAAAAAACCGTTCTGGTTGGGTTGTTTTCGTTTCCAATTTGTTTACATTCCAGAGCCACTAAAGTTTTGGGCTTCATAATTTTTTAGCTTACACCAAGTTGATAAATGAACTTTGCTTCCATTTTACTGTGTTTTATTTGTATTTTACACTAACCATAAGAATTTCCCCACCTCTTTGAACGTGTTGTTACTAAATAGAAATTGTGACTTTGGGGCTTTTTTTAAGCTGTTTATAGTTTAATGTATTACAGTAAATTTGATTGCTTCATTCGTTTGTACTTTCGGACGAATACACGGCAAAATGCAGAAAACTATTTTTTATAGCGATAAAAGGTCAATGAAACCTGGTAAGAATTAAAGTAACGTTTTGTAAATTTCTTTTTTCCATAGCTTTTCCATTGTGTAAAAATAACTTGTCTTGCGTTATAGACGTGCATAATTACCACATTTATTCCACTGTTGTGAACATCATCTGTGTGTTTTACTCTATTTGAAAAAGTCCCAATCCAAATGTTTTTGCCACTATCTTATTTGAATACTAATTTTGAATGTGTTAGAAGTCAATTTTGAGGCCACTGAGTTGAACAACTGTTGCGATGTGAAAAAAGAAATGCTTTTTACATTCGCTATCAAGCTCAGACAATTACATCAGTTGTATATGTATCTCCGTTGAAAAACAAAGTGAAGGGAATCAAAGTGATTC
>BLFO01000223.1:28136-33136 GCA_014634245.1 Montipora cactus
CCCCCCCCCCCCCCCTTCCCTTTGCTACCCTCTTTATTGAAAACCCATATGCCTTAAATATTTCTTGTTGCTTTGTTATTGGTACATTAGATAAAGGAATGAGCCTGAGGCTCATGCAGTTAATGTCCTTTCTCTGATGAAACGCAGCTGCATGTTTGCACAAGATTTCTAAGCAGCTGCATGTATGGTGCTTTCCGCGATCTTGGGATGTTTGCAATATCTAAATCAAAATATTCGCACATCATGTGAAGCATATTTACACTTAGTCTTTTAAAGCCGTTTGACGCATTTAAGGAACAAAGGTTGAATGAGTCATAAACAATTGGGTGTATTAGCTGGCAGTTTTCGAGAATATTTGTTCAGTTTGAAGAGTAGGCAGCTTGATCCTCAGCGGCAGTCGTATCTTCTTTGAGGATCTCTTCGTGTTTGTTTTTCAGCTTTGAAGCCATTCTTGAGAAAAAGGATGTAACTTGCTGAGGATTCAGGAACTCATCTATATTTTAAGAAACAACACAACCCTTTTTAAACTTAAAAACATGTTTCGACAGAAACTTCTGTCATCTTCAGTTTAAATTACAAAGTACAGAGTTGAATATATAGTGTGAACCAAAATGCTAATTAGCTGTAAGGAAACATGACAATGTACAAGATTACAAAGAAAGTTTTAAATTAACATGATAAAGTTGATGATTAAGTGTAGGTTTCTCCCACTGAATATGAATGGCTTCTTTTATCTTAAGTTGGAAGGTGGTAGAAGCGTGATCTAGGATGCTAAACAGCGTACGTGAGCACACTTTCAGTGATAGGACCTCACATGTTTTCAAGCATCTACAGAATTCTGAGCATTGCCGAACTTTGTGCTCTAATGATTGTTTTAGCATCCTAGACCACGCTTCTACCACCTTCCAACTTAAGGGAAAGGAAGCCATTCATATTCAATGGGAGAAACCTACACTTAATCATCAACTTTATCATGTTAATTTACAACTTTCTTTGTAATCTTGTACATTGTCATGTTTCCTTACAGCTAATTAGCATTTTGGTTCACACTATATATTCAACTCTGTACTTTGTAATTTAAACTGAAGATGACAGAAGTTTCTGTCGAAACATGTTTTTAAGTTTAAAAAGTGTTGTGTTGTTTCTTAAAATATCGTTATCCCTGCTACTATCCAGACCTTTTGGCAAGAACTCATCTATGGTAAACCGCCTATTTCCACCTTCATCCCTTGCGCGACAGTAACTGCCTCAGCTTTATGGCCTGTCTCCTGGCCCAACAAAACTTTTCTTCAAGGTATTCTTTTTGTTTTTCATTGAAATGAGTGGCCTTTTTCGTCATTTTTAAGACCCAGCCTTGAGATTGTATGTCTCCAGCAAGGACTGGGTGCCTATCACAACCGTGAAGAAGCTTGTCCCTGTAGCTTATTTTCGCCTTGTCAAATAGGTTTTCTCTCTGAGGAACAAGTTTACACGAACCATACTGTAAATGGTTCTCAAGGGAGGCGTACTGTTGGAAACACTTCACGCATCCATCAATTGGACAAGTGAATAGCTTCGGTGTTTGCTCCTGAGTATTGGTGTCATTCTCCTCATCTCGTAAAGGAATCGTGCATTCCTTGGTCCCCGGGGCCGAGCGGGTGCTGACAGAGATCTCCACGAAGTCCCCATCAGAGAAGCTACCACTAAATTGAATTTGTAGTCTATTTGGAGCTAGGGCCGGAAAGGGAGAGTATATATGTTATCGTTATATATTATATAATTCTACATATCAGGGAGTTGTTTAGCGCGAGAGCAGGGGAGAGTTGCAACTCAGAAGTGCGTGCACTGGCTAACAGTTTTTAGTAAAATTTCAGCTCCGACTATGGCATTTCTAGCTTTTTGATTGGCTAAAAAACTCTGACTGTGAGCCAATAGTCGAAGTCTTATGTCATATGGAAAATAGTGTGCCAAGATGCTCTTTCCAGACGCTTTGTAAAATTGTGGAAATGAAAATCGGCAGCAAAACACGGTTTTAGAATTTACTAAAACAATTATTCCATTCGCCCTTGTTCGATATGAAGTGATTATAACCAACTCGAGCTCATGGAATAATTGTTATATAGCTTTTCTACTTTAACCGACTTTACTAAACTTTCTCCCTGTCAATCCCGAAATCGTTTTGAGCATTATCTATTGATTTTGAGTTTTATTTGTTTGCAATTATTTTGGCTAAAGCTTCCATTGCTTTCAGTCCTAAACATTGCAAGCCAAATATAGAAATCCAGCTGACTGTCAAGCAATTCAACGTTTAACTTTAAGAAAAGAATTTAACGATACCTTGCAGCTGTGACAAGATGAACGTCTTCCCTTTACCAATGTCATACGCTCTCCATACAGTTAAACCAGTATCCTCATATAACTGGTTGCTGACCTTGCTAACGCCCTCCCATTTCACTGGTTGTGTTGGTGATAGGACCTTGCAATTCACCACCGCAACTCTCACTCCACGCACACCATTGTTAGATAGGATGGCATCCTTAAAGTCATCAGCCGTGAGAACATTGTGTCCTTCACTAACGAAATGGCGAACATGTGCTTTAATAGTTGCAGCTTTGCGGTCACAGGGACCTTTACCGCCCTGTGGGTCGCTAAAATCAACTCTTGTCACATTTATCCTGGTCGTTTTCCGCATTTGATGGCAGGCTGCTAGCATTGTTGCACTCTTATAACAACCTGCATTATCTTGACGGAAATAATTTTATGCTCTTGTTATTTCCAGCTGTTCGGTTTTGAGATTTCGGAGAGTATGCTCCATAATAGCTACAACGACGTTGCTGTCCTGTGAACAGTTCTTCGCAATGTGAACAAAAGCTTATTTCTCCTGACTGCGACGCTAATGTGCCAAGATATGCCTCTTTTTCCAAACCAATCTGTTTCGGTCTCTCCGTACTTTTGTGGTAAGAACTTCATTTAAACTTAATTCTTGCAGCACACTGATTCGGCATCTATCCTGTTGACAAACTCGAAGTTGGTGAGCTTTCCAATTATGGATGGCTTGCACGGCCTGCTGGCAAGAATACACCATATCGTCACGCTCCTCGTCTGCCAGGTTGGCAGCCTTATCTCTCACTAAAGCCTCAATGCTCGAGAGAACAGAATTAAGCCCTTTGCAAGACGAGCAGGATTGGTCATGGGGGTGATTGCATTTGCGCTGGAAATGGTCTTCCTTGGGCTCACTAAGAGCATATACCACACAGTGATCAGCGACCTGCGACTCTTGTGCGATGTGAATCTGTTAGTAGAAAAAAAATGTTTTAGAAGTCATGTAGATGGTGCGGTAATGGTAAACATTCAGCCGATCAATCAGCAAGTCAATCATCTGCAGTCAGTCAGTCAGCAAGCAAGCAAGCAAGCAAATTAAACTAGTCAGGTAAAACATTGTGTCATCAATCAACCATTGATTAAATGTTACTATCAAAAATTACGGGTCTTAATATATTGCCTTACATTTTATAAGGCAGAATATAAAGGCTGACCCAGGATGCGTCCTTGTTGAATCTGGTAAAGAAATGCATTTCATTACTGAATCATATTTTGAGAACGGCATACAAATTGTCGCTTTAGTGTCAAAATTAAATCTAACACCAGTCTGATGGACGAGCTTGGCTGTAATTTACCCTTTGAAATGCAAGGAAAAAGTACTCATCATTCAACTTTTCTGTTCTCTTGATATTTACGTGGATTTTTTAAATATGCGAAACAACAGGAAAACAGGGAAAAATTGTCGGTAAGTTTCGTAACTTACACCACTCAGCATACCTTGTACTCTGCTTTAATATACTGTTTCCCCGCCTTTAGTGCTTCCTGGCAGTAACTAAACCATTCCCCATCACAGACACGTTTGCCTTTATGCTCGGCAGCTGGAGCAGCTAAGTCATCAAACCCTTCAGCACCATCAGCTGCGATGTAGTCTAAACCCTGCAGGGATTTGCGAACTGTTGCAACGCACACGGAGAACAAGCGCAAAATAGTAGCTGGGCTTAGGGGCCTCATGTCACATTCCTTACAAAACTGGGTATACTGTTCAATGATTCTTTGTGGGATCATTGCTTGAATCACATTCGGGGATTCTAAAACCTGGCCGTTTTCCAAATGTAGGTATCGCTGACCAAAGGTCTTTTACCCCATGGGAGCTCGTTATGAAAGTCAAGAAATGATGAAGTAGGTTTTCATTGATCCTCATTCTTGGACTTTTCTTTAAAGGGACAGGAGCACCACGTCCATACTTCAAGATGAGCATCCGAGCTTCCTTAACTCTGTAATCAGTTAGACCAGGTATAAACTTCTTGATTTCACAAACGGGAACTAAGTCTGCCATTATAGCCAGGACCTGCCTGCGGGTGTCCCAACCTGTGGCATTTTGGTATGTTTCAGCGAGGGCCTCTAGATACTTTCTATCAATGCTTTCGTCTATTTCAAGGGCTGTTTCAACACTACGCAACGATTTCACTGCCGTCCACAAATGTCCAGCATCTCCGAGTGTGATTACATCTAACGCAGCTACAATTGCAGTTGTTGCTCTGGCAACATAAACATTTCTTCTTTGTTTACCCAAATTTTCCAACCGCTTTTTTGGCTGGCCAAGGACCTTCTCTTCTTTACCACAAGCAGTTAAAAACTGGTTGAGTTTTTCCGTATGGAGACCTTGCAGATCACCATAGAAGTCATCAGACTCCTCGCTGCTAGTGCTGCCTACATATGAAAAATGAACACCACCAGATCACTGCCTCTAAATCCTCCATCCTGTAAGAAAAGACCAACGAAATTGATCATAATAGAAAAATTTACACACCGTATTCAAAGGGGGAATACTAAAAACACTGCACAAACCTCACTACTGTCCGTAGAGCCATGCTTAGCAAGAGTTTCAACTTCCTTTTGCAGAGCGGAAGCACAGATCTCGGAGCTAATTGACGGCGATGTATCGCTGAAAGAAAATATAATAAGAGGACAAGAGGAAA
>BLFO01000223.1:38136-43136 GCA_014634245.1 Montipora cactus
TCACAAAGACTGTAGAAAATGTCTGCAAAAAAGATTTAACAGACATTTCGTATTCCATATGTAAAGGTATGTAAGATTTGAATTCTTATAAAGTCTGTAAACTTAGAATTTACGAATATTTCATGAACTCGGTAAATGTTTAGGATTTTCCAGTGGTTTCATTTACCGACACCCTTTCAAAAACACTTGCAAGAAATTTTTAAGATTTGCTAGTTAAGTTTAACAAAAAGAGCATGGAAGTCTACGTAATTGGAGATATGAATATTAAGAGCCGATGTCTGAAACTATGGAGAATTGCGCGTCAGTCATAACATTTCGAATTCCTTCATATTTTGCGAAAGTAACCTCTGTAGTGAAGTATTTTCAAAATAACGTTAAAAGTTTCAACAGCTTGTTAAATTTTGCGAAATTTGGGAAAGTATGAAAACACGGCATGTTGGCCTCCTTCGAATGGTGAAGTTGGCGGAAAATAACACATCTTTAACTCGCTTGTACGGTAAGACGCGGCATCGTCTGTTTATGAAACACAAACACAATATAAACGCACTTTAGCTCTTTATAACACAGTAATAAAATTGAGACAAGCTGTTGAAATAAGAACATTAAAAGTTTCATGAGCTTGTTAAATTTTGCCAAACTATTTGGCAAATTTTTGCCATTTTGAATGGTGAGATTGGCGGAAAATAACACATTTTTAACTCGCTTGTATGGAAAGACGCGGCATCGTCTGTTTATAAAACACAAACACAATACAAAAACACTTTAGCTCTTTAAAATTGGGATAAGCTGTTGAAATGAGAATGTTTTGGGCGTTAGAAGTTTCAGGCATTTCGAAAAAATTGCAAATTTGACCCAACTTCCACAATACAGAAACTGAATTGGTACGTCGAATTTGGACATGAAAAAACAACAGCTTGGAAGAACAACCTTTGTAAATTAGTGTGTTAAAATATTTCTGGTGGCACTGAAAAATTACCCCTGGAAGAGATCAAAATATGAAGAGTAGTTTGACAAGAATCTCCGACTGAATTTATGACACAAACCGCTGGCTGGCTATGCAAAGCAAATTGTAACTGTTTTCATATAGAGAAATATTGGAGAAAACCTTCGCAAAATTACTTAAGGGGCTTGCAGAAGAATTTTATATAGTGTTGATGCTTTTGAACTTCGATCAACACACACCGCCCTTGTTTTCAGTCCGGACTCGATCGAAACCGCAACATGAACCTTACCGTGTTTCTAAAAACTATCGATTATCTTCCTGATCAAAATAATCATCCACTAAATCGTTTGTTTGGTACTGTAATATGTGTAGCTTGCTGGACATGTAATACCCTTGTTTGCTCGAAATTTGTCAGTACCTGGCCCCAAAAAATTCACAGAAGTAAGTCATTCCGGAACAGAACCAGGATATGATGTAAGAACAAGATTGTGTGATGCATGACCTGGCCAAAGGTCAATGGATGTAATCCTTTTTTAGGTGTTAGCGTTTTGAGGTGTAAGCCTAAAGTGCGTGCTAGAAATACTAGTTCTCAATCTACCTTTTGATGCGAAAAAACCTTTCATGAATTGATATCGAGTCCCTAGTTGTTTACATTTCATTGCATGGCATCTTGTGGCTATTCACTCCTCGCTGGTGGACCCTGTGGCCCCAGTTCATTTAACCCCGCGAATGTGGAATGTGTCGTAATCGGTGAGTGTAGCAAACATGTCTACAATCACCTTGTGTATTGCAAAATCAGCGACAACATTGCAGTGGACGGTGAATCAAAGCTATTACTTACTCTAGCAGGTAGGTGGTTTCCTTTTAGACATTACAAATCCTCGAAAACGATTTTTCCTTTAGACATTTTTTAAAATTTAATCGGCATTTTTATTTCAGGCATTTTTGAGACAGAAGAGTCTCATTTAAAAATAACAGTGTGCTCACAACATCGAGATTTGTTTGGGACTAGGTGGAGGTGGAATAAGTGTTGGTGTTCGATCAACACTTCTGCAGGGATAGATGCCCACAGGGGAAAATCTTCAGCCCCAGAGGCTCAATATGGATTGAAAAAGGTGCATTCAGCATATGTTATGAGCGTCACGGATATGCTTGTACCAGTATTAAACGTTGTTACATTCTGGGTAAATTTGTATAAATGATTTTCGTTCATGATAAATTATCCGTAATTCGTTTACGCGGTTACCATAAGGTGCATAGTTTTACTAGCTCTCATGTGCATGCGGGAGAGGCTAGGGGGTGACGCATAGACAGAGAAAGTTGGCACAGAACACTGCCGCTCAAACGTACTTTCCTAACAGAAAACTGTTGCCTTCTTAAAACATGTTTATTTACTTAGTGCTTTAGTCACACGTGCATGAGCGCGAACCACGAAAAAACATCTTCTCATTCCCCTAGACAACCTATCATGCCCCTTACCCTTGTGCGCGCTTGTAAAATCCCATCTTATGCGGGAGAAAACGTCTGTGAAAAGACTGTCTTGTTGAGAAAAAAATGTTAATTATCAAGTAGGCTCACTGGGGTTTTGTTAAAATAGTTTTGGCATTGTAAAACCTTCGTAGACACTGACACGTTGTGAATAAGAAATGATCGGTCTTTTATTATGTTCTTCCGGTTTCCTATTTTTCATGAATTATTTCATGGATAAAAACCATTTTGGAAAAAAAAAATTCTTTCTTTGCATGATCATTATCTGTCAAGTTTTAACACCATAGTCTACGAGCAGTCTCTCGTTCTGCTCAGGGATACTCGAGGACTGAAGAAATAGAACAAGGAAGCGACCGCAAAAATTGCCCGGGACATTGAAATGTGACACGGGTGTCGAGTCGCGAGTGTAGAGAGCTGTCTCGAAATGCATGTCACGTTTCCACGCCAGGGGGCGATTTTCGCGGTCGCTCCCTTTTTTGTTTCCAAAATGGTTTTTATCCATGAAATAATTAATGAAAATTAGGAAACCAGAAGAACATAATAAGGGACCGATCATTTCTTATTTACAAAGCGTCAATGTGCACGGAGGGGTAGCTAGTGAGGTTTTACATCACCAACGAAACCACAGCAAGCCTACTTAATAATTAACATTTTTTCTAAACAAGACTTAGTCTTTTCGCAGACGTTTTTTCCCACATAAGATGGGTTTTTACGAGCGCGCACAAGGGTTTAGGTAAGACAGGTTTGCCGGGGGTATTGGAACATGTTTTTCCGCGGTTCATGTTCGTGCACTCGCGTGTCTAAAGCACTAAGTAAATAAACAGTTGTGATCAGACTCCAAAAGTCATGCTTTACAGCGGCAACGGTTTTCTGTTAGGAAAGTATGTTTGAGCAGCGGTGTTCTGTGCCAACTTTCTCCGTCTATGCGTCACCCCCTAGACTCTTCTGCATGCACATGCGAGCTAGTAAAACTACGCACCTTATGGTAACCGCGTAAACAAATTGCGTATAATTTATCATGAACGAAAATCATTTATACAAATTTACCCAGAATATAACGACAATGGTAAAATGTGAAAATGTTACACTGGTTAAAAAATATTATTGAAATAAATATCTTGAAATCCCAACGTTTCGGCTACTAACATAAGCCTTCTTTGGGGTAATAAAAATATACAACCAAGTGACTAGAACAAAGACCCCAAGAAATCTGCACTCGCCGAACATTCTTTACAGTCTGGCCAACTATCTCGTGGGAATCGTCTATAATATTACGTACCAGTCCCGGTTGGCAAACCCGACGCCTGCTCAACAGCGATGATGGCATGTACCTGCCCCAAGAGTACAGGGCCTTGGCGTTTTTGGACAAGAACTGATTTTATAATATATTCTGTTTTTTATTAGCATCTACGCGATTTTAAATACACTTGTCACTTCGTTGTATACTTTTATTACCCCTGAAGAAGGTTTATGTTAGTAGCCGAAACATTGATTTCAAGATCTTTTTTTCAATAATATTTTTTAACCAGTGTAACATTTTCATATTTTACCATAGAACCACCTGGTTACAAATCAGTTTTTAAAAATATAACAACAATGTTTAATACTTACGCCCACCTACTGGTACAAACATAATCATGGCACTCATAACATAGGCTGAATGCGCCTTTTTCAATCCATATTGAGCCCCTGGGGCTGAAGACTTTCCGCTGTGGGGATTGAAGAAGGGAAGTGAAGATCGAACACCGACACTTATTCCACCTCCACCTGGTCCCAAACTAGTCTCGATGTTGTGGGCACACTGTTATTTTTAGTTGATACTCTTCTGTCTTAAAAATGCCTGAAATAAAAATGCTGATTACATTTTAAAAAATGTCCAAAGAAAAAAATCGTTTTCGAGGATTTGTAACGTCTAAAAGGAAACCATCTACCTGCTCGAGTAAGTAATAGCTTTGATTTACTGTCCACTGCAATGTCGTCGCTGATTTTGCAATACATGAGGTGATTGTAGACATCTTTGCTACACTCACCGATTACAACACATTCCGCATTCGCGGGGTTAAATGAACTGGGGCCATAAGGTCCACCAGCGAGGAGTGAATAGCCACAAGATGCCATGCAATGAAATGTAAACAACTAACGACTCGATATCAATTCGTGAAAGGTTTTTTTCGCATCAAAAGGTAGATTGAGAACTAGTATTTCTAGCACGCACTTTAGGCTTACACCTCAAAACGCTAACACCTAAAAAAGGATTACATCCATTGACCTTTGGCAGGTCATGCGTCACACAATCTTGTTCTTACATCATATCCTGGTTCTGTTCCGGAATGACTTACTTCTGTGAATTTTTTGGGGCCAGGTACTGACAAATTTCGAGGAAACAAGGGTATTACATGTCCAGCAAGCTACATATATTACAGTACCAAACAAACGATTTAGTGGATGATTATTTTGATCAGGAAGATAATGGATAGTTTTCAGAAACACGGTAAGGTTCATGTTGCAGTTTCGATCGAGTCCGGACTGAAAACAAGGGCGGTGTGTGTTGATTGAAGTTCAAAAGCAT
>BLFO01000223.1:48136-56229 GCA_014634245.1 Montipora cactus
GCATCTCCTAAAGGGGAAAAGGACCCAATTTATGATCTCATATTCCCTATGGTATTCAGTATCGGTCTATATAGTTCAATAATTAACAAATTTCTTTAAGCTAAACAACAGGAGTTTACCATTTTTGCTAAAAACGTTTCTGGAAATTCAGGTTGGAAAGTAGATGGAGCACAACATATGTTGTTGTTCCAGTGGAAAATTACCAGGAGCAATTGAATGTCTGATAAGGTGGTCCTGTCTTCCTGGACGAATCTCTGAACCAGTAAACAGGACTGATTTGTTCAATTGGTAAGCACAATTCCCAATAGAAGTTTGCTGGTCTTTAATTTTGTTTACCATTTGCCTAAACCATGAACCAGCCAGGTTGTCCATGAAACATATAAATGGTAAAGAACCAACCCGTCTGATTTATAAGAAAATTAATCAAATCGATTGGATACACCCTGAATATTGCACCAAATCAGCAACATGTACCAAATGTTTGTACTCTACAGTAGATGTTGTGGTTCAATTTTATCCTTGAGTAGTACTACAGGGGAATATGAGCCACTTTTGAGGGAGCGTTCTGATTGGTCGAGACGAAATTTTAATGAGATGCATCGGCTTCTGATTGGTGGAAATTTTGAGGTCCGCCATTATCACGTGCACACGTGAACAGGATTGGTTAAGACGTTGGGGTCAAAGTCCATGTGACGTCATATTCGAAGGACAAGTTGGAAAAGTATGTTTGGAATGCGGAACATGAAGGAAAGTATGTTTGGAATGCGGAACATAAAGGAGACCCGTTTTGTTTTTCTCGAATCATCCACGGTTTAATCAAACAAACAAACAAAGCAAACTTATTTACAAGCGGGAACGTGTGAGGAGACCTGGTGTCGACTCGTCCCTGAACTAAATGGTGTAGGAATCCAGAACCTACTACCCTACTACTAAGTTTAACAAAGCAAGACAACATAAAATCATAATGGTTGGATCGTCCATGGCGATGTCTGATGGATCGGTCATTCTATATAGATACATGGTTCGAAACAACGTGACATAAAAACGATCCCAGTAGGAAGGACGGCGAAAAGGAACGGGTGTCGTACCTATCTGGCAAAGACCTTCCCCACGTTTTTGGAAGATGTCGGAGGCGCTTGTTAATTCCCGAACAAGTTTCTTCGGACTCGGTCCATTTCTGGGGTCTGGGGGAAGCATCTTTTTGCCACCACGATGAGGCTGGTCCGACAGTGAGGACATCGCCATTCCTTCCTTTGCTGTTGGTTCATGTAACCATACTGCGTGGCCAGGAACGCGTACAGGCACCGGTCGTGCATGCGCTGTTTGCAGCAAAACATCTTCATCGGGCGGGACCGGTACCGGAGTTTGCGCAGTTCGCCCAGGTGGCGGCAAATGGTGGTGAACGTCAGATGCTCCAGTGTGTGAGGCTCTGTCAGGCCATATTCGAAACAGATGACACACTTGTTGTCCTCTTCGTATTGTTTCTGGGCTGCTGCTTCGCGTTCGCGTTGCTCGGCTTTCTTCTGTTCGAGCTGGATCTTCTTCCTCAGGAGTTCCTCGCGGTGTTCTAGATAGAACGCATGGAGTCGAGCGAGTCGTTCTCTGGCCCTTCTGGCTTGCGAGCGCGTGACGGGTGGCATATTGTTGAAGCATCACAAACAGAATGAAGGTGTTTGGAATCGCACGCTCTTATAAGAGACCCTCATGGGGTCATGTGATAGGTCAGGTGACTTAGAGGGGGGATGGGGGGGTACCCCCCCAGAAAAGGTCTCTTCTTGAAAACGAGGTCCAGAGAGGTCTATAAGAGTCGAGGCGTTGGAAGGATCGTCATTCTTGTTTTTCATGGGAGGTTGTTTATCCATTGCAGGAGTAACGAGAGATATGCGACGAGCACAGAGGCAAGAAAGACATGGTCGATTGATGGTCAGTGTGATGAATGTGGTCATCGGTCGGGGTCACGGACGGGAAGACGTTATTCCTCTTGATCAACGTTTGAACGACGTTGTTCCTACAATGGGATTTGCGGGTCCCATATTCACCATCTCGACTCGTCAGAAAGACCAAGACAAAGAGGTGGACGATGTGGAAATGAAGGCAGCCATGCGTTGGGCGGAGAAGGCCAAACCGACCGGGCAGTTCCTCGATGTCGAGGATACCTCTGAGTTCCCCTGTGTCATCTGTGGCGAAGAGGGCTATGAATTAAAAAATGATAACAATGTGAAGGCGTTTCTCGAGAAGGTCAATAAGATCTTACCTGGAGGCATCCAAGGCGCCAGGATCAAACCGGACCTTTTGGTGGAGATGGGATGCTGCCACCAAACGATGCACGTGGGCTGTGTGTTGACATGGTGGCTGACCCGAAGCCATTGGACCTGCCCTCATTGTCGGGAGGTCTACCTAGAGGGCAACAAGGATCAGAACTACCCGCGGTACGACGAGCGTCAGGACGCCATTGTCCAACAAGTCTACGACGCGGTGACCCGGACCATCTGGAATCTGAACGCAGATGACGATGAGGACGACGACGACGAGTTTGACGACGACAGGTTTGAGTTCACCAGTTTGGAAGAGGAGGATTTGACCACCTTGGAGGGAATTTTCAATGTTTGACGTTGACATTTTGTTTGCTTGTTTTTAGTGAGGTGGAACATTTGATGGAGAGGGAGATTGCTTATCAGAGTGAACGTTTTCTTCGTTGGTGGGAGTATCGTTTTCCCCACCGTCAAGTCACGGAATGGCTGCGTGCCAGAAAAGAGACACAAGTGTATTATTATCGAAAGTACCTTTGTGATCGTTCGTTTACTCGTGTAAGTTAAGTTAAGAGGAACACTCAATGTGAATTAAAAAACATGTTTTATTTTCATTGGCGGTTACATTTGTGTTCTTTAAGAAAATAGTTCAACTTGGGTGGAGGGAATTCCTTCCCATGGGCAGGGCGTAATGGGGTCCTGGGTGTCTGACTGGCTAGCATTCGTTGCGTGCGTTCGTGATGGATGTAACGCGTGTCGTAAGACAAGAGTCGCTGAGACCGCATCCATTGGACGAAATGGTAGCATTCGACTTGAGGGCAATGCAATTGTAAGGGATGCTGATGTTGTCCGCACGACCCGACGGAGAGACGGGGTAGATCGTCAAACTTGGGACATCCCCATCGTTCCAAGTCTAGACGAGGAATCTGCCAGGTATCGAGCCATTCACCTTCCATACCTCCTTTGTGAGCTACGAGGGTCCGCTGTGGGGTCTTGAATTGTTGGTAGAGACGACGGACATCGACCAGGAGTTCACTGGCGACATGATAGCCTTGTTCGGGATAGTAAGGAAGACCATGGACGTACTTGGAAACGTAATGAGCGGTACGTTGATCTTTGGCAGAGAGATGGGGCCATCCCACACAAGGTTTGTAGTGGATGGATCCATAATGGGTGCCAGTATGGTCGCAATATCCCAGTTCTCTAGGTAAGATCTGCCGCCCGCTGCAAAAATATTCCAAATCCAGGACGAAGCACACCTCATCAAAGGGGTGTGTCGTCGTCGTCGTCTTCGGAGGAGGAGGATTCGGCAGAGGACCAGTAGTCTTTGGTGCGCCATCCTCGTTTGGACCACCAGTGGTTACGCACCTCTGGGTCGGGGTCGTCAGCATCGTCGAAGATGTATTTGCACTCTGAGCACCAATTAGCATCCGGTTTCCAGGTCTTTAAGGCTGACAAAGGGAGTCGGTTCTTTTCGTACTGACAAGACTTGCACAAGTAACGATCTAAGAGAGCGTCTATACGTTTGAGAAGTCGTAAGGTGATGGGATCGTTGTCTTCGGTTTGCGTGGTCGCATCAGACATGCTGTGGCAAATGGAGAGAGCGGAAAAGGAGTTTGGATTTTTATAAGAGCGTCCACGTGGGAGGCACGTGAAGATCAAGCACGAGGTGGACACGTGTGACGGGTTATAAAGGACGGTGTCGTCCGAGTCAGGTTCTCATTGAACACCATGAGTACGTCGTGGGAATACGGAGGTGTGTCTCCTGCTAGGTATCCTGGTTTGAGTAAAAAACCGACCAAACGAGGTAAGAAGAAAGATGATGTCGTTCGTGAAACAGCTCAACCGCCTGCCAAGATTTACAAGGAAGCGCGTGAGAAAGCGGCCACCAAACGAAAAGAGGAGGTCAAGAAAAAGGACGAGGAATTGAACCAAGCGGCTCGTGAGTTGGATGCCCTGCTGGCTTCCGTGCCACCCGAGTTGCCTTCGTACGAACAGGCGATGGCTATGATGCCCCTCGAACAGAAAGATCCACCGTTTGTGGTCTCCTTGGCCGAAGGCAGGGTGCACCATGACGTGCCTTTTGATCCGGTCCTACACGCTCCTGAACCACCACCACCACCACCACCTGTGGTGTCGCCCTCCTCATCCCGATCCTCGCCACCGCCTCCTTTGACCGGAGCCAAGGATGTGCTGTGCCCGTTTCATGCCACACCATTGACAGGCGGTTTGACCAAGAATGGGGCTCCGTACATGTACTGTCGAGATTTCGATGGGGTGTGTCCTTTGTTTGTGATGGGTGCCGATCGAATCCAGACCTGGATCGATGCCATCGAGGCGCAGCTTCATGAGGATATCCGACGAGGACCCTGGCATTGCTATCATCAGGAGAAGGCGCGTTTGTCGCGGACGGTGAAACCAGACTCCCCCAACAAGGATCGTTTCTTTTTGGCCTGTCGACAAGAGGAATCGTGTAAGTTTTTCCAGTGGGTGGATCTGGCCTGGGGCAAGACGATTCTCAAGAGACGTGCCGAGGGTTACGATCACGACACCGTCAAGCGCATCGCTGCAGAAGAACAGGAGAAGTGGCAGAAGTACACTGAAGAGCAAGAGAGGAAAAGGATTTTCGGACCGTTGCCGGTTGATGATCATGCGTATCTCAAGAAGAGGATGGAGAAACGGGAGGAAGAATGGTGCAGACGCTTGGAACGGACCCGTCCCATCACACCAGGATTTCTGAAATCTTGTTTTTTTGATTTGAATTTTGATCAGATTCGTATCGATTCCGGAGTGTATAAAAGTCAGGACATGAATTTTTAAAAATAAAATACATGTGATGATGATGATGTCGTGTGCTGCATTGGGTCGTCGGGTGGTGAGGGTGGGACTCGAACAAATCGTACGTCTCCCTTATCGCGAGTACGGACGACGTCTCCGTTGGTCGATCTTGACCTGGATATGTCGAGAATTGATGACCTGTCTCAAAGGAGACGATCAATGGGACGGGTTACCCACCCAAGAACCCGTGGATGCCATAGCCACGTTCGCCGCTCTGAAACGCAAGGCCGACTATAAATGGCCTCATTTCGTCATGTATCTGACCTGGTTGACGCAAACTCTAGGACCCGAGAGAGCGTACGCTACGTGGCAGACGTTGGAACAACGGTACCTGAAAGAGCTGCCTAGTCTCTTGGAGTTGACCGTCCGACTCCTTCTCACCAAGACATGCCGAAGCGGAAGAACCGCCGCCGTGCTTCCGGCGTCACCGCCTACACGGACCCCGGCACGCCCGGCGCTTTAGGCGGCGTGGCCCGCTATGCCAAGGCCCAAGGGTTGTCCTTGAAAGAAGCCCGAGACGAATTGCAAGGGGAATTGGCCTACACGTTACATCGTCCAGTTCGTCGACGTTTTCAGACGTCCCCCGTGTTGGTGTTCCACAAAGACGATCAATGGCAAGCCGATCTGGTGGAGATGCAACCTCTCAAGAAATGGAATGGAGGAAATCGATATCTCTTGACGGTCATCGACGTGTTGTCCAAATATGCTTGGGCTGTTCCCGTCAAGAACAAGACTGGATTGGCTGTGACAGAAGCCTTTGAGAAGATTCTGCGACAGAGTGGACGGAAACCGTTGCGTTTACAGACGGATGCCGGAAAAGAATTTTACAATGCCCCGTTCAGAACCATGTTGGAACAAGAAGGCATTCACCATTTTTCGACGCACGGGGATGCCAAAGCTTCGATCGTCGAACGTTTTAATCGTACGTTAAAGCAACGCATGTATCGTTATTTCACGGCGCGTAATACGCGAGTGTATGTCAAGGTGTTGCCCCAACTCCTCGACGGGTACAATGGGAGTCGGCATCGGAGTATCGGTATGGCGCCACGCGACGTGACGGAGAAGAACGAAGCCGCGGTGTGGTCCACCTTGTACGGCAAACGTCTGAAACGGCGTCCTCGTCCCAAACTCAAAGTGGGCGATCGTGTCCGACTCAGCAAGAAACATCGCCCGTTCAAGAAAGGATATCTGCCGGGTTGGACCGAAGAAGTGTTTGTCGTACAACGCGTGGTACCCGGACCCGTGGTCACGTATAAACTGAAAGAATGGGATGGCACGCCTCTCGAAGGTAGTTTCTACGAAGAAGACGTTCAGAAAGTGACCGTGCCCGACGAAGCCTTGTTCCGCGTGGAAAAGATCTTGCAACGACGCAAGCGACTCGTGAAAGTGCGTTGGTTAGGTTGGCCTGAGAAATACGATAGTTGGATTCCTCGTTCGGCATTGCGACATGTATAAAAAAGATACCAAAGATACAATAAAGATAGTCATGTCTCGTTATGTGACGTTGTCGAGTCATGTTCAAAAATCCGAGTTCCCCGACAATGGTCCTTCCGAGTTTAAGGTCCGTCTGCCTAGCGATCGTGTTTGGCAACAGGACACGGACCGTTGGGAAGTGGGATTGAGTGGTGTGTTTCTGCCTGACATTCCACCACCACCACCGCCACCACCGCCACCCCCGGTGCATCCCGAAAAGATCCTGGTTCACGAGGCGTACCATGGCGTGGGTCATCCGGAGACATGGCATGAGGAAGGATACTTGTGTACGTTTTACTATTCCACCACGACGAGGACTTCCAGTGGAGAGCTCCGTATCGCGCGCAATCAACGAGGAGTGGTCCTCTTGTCGGAGATCACTCCGTCCGAGACGGGTGTGGAATTTATCAAGAAGGTCATCCATCGAATGCAACAGAAGATCACGACCAGTCTACGGACCGGGGAGCACCTTCACTTTGAAATTGTGGATTCGAGTCAGTCCCCCCCAAAGACGAAGAGATTCTATACCATGGCTACCTTTGTATGGAAAGGAGACGATTTGCTTCTGGATAATACGAATGTATTCATAAGCGGCATCATGTGGAAGTATTTTGGATGGGTTCTTGAACTGGCTCTCCATATGGGATGGATCCAAGCCAACGCCAAGGAATATACACAAAACCAACCCCAATACTACAGTAAAGGACCCAATCTCCTCATGGAAGCGATCGATAAACACGCTCCGACACCGGATTACACCACAGAAGCCTTTCGTGATGGATCCGTCTTTCCGTCCTTCCCTAACTCATTCACCTCCAACAGTGGTCCAACGGCCGTGGTCCTTGAAAGTCAGGTCGGGTCAGGTCAACTCGGTGGTTTGTATAACAATGCCCACTTCATGGTGTTGGCCAAAGCCTTCAATTGGCGGTTTGTGCGTCTGAACGAAGCCTTTGCCAAGTTCAAACACTCAAACACTCCCTTGGCTCCCTTGGTAAAGCAACCGGTCGAACGTCCCCTTTTCGTCTACGTCAACCTGGCGGAAAGTCAATGGTTGGAAGAGTCGTACGACGAATTGCTACGTACCGTGCCCTATAAAAGTGGAGGTGTCTGGTGGGAACCACACCAGGTGCATTACCATCGCCTACGAGGATCTCAGATCGAAACGGTCCACGTTCGTATCAAGGAAGTCGACGGGCGTCCCGTGGCCTTTCCTAAAGACAAAACAAGCACGCTCTGTCTCCATTTTCGTCGTCGCCATGAATCGCATCGTCGTGCTCAGCGATCCTTCGAAAGAGTTTCCGGATAATCGGACCAACACGTTCAAGTCGCGACTCCCTCAAGGGATTCAGTTTGAAGGGGACTGGGAGGTCGGATTGACGTCCATTTCCATGCCCGATAGTGGTTTGGATCTCAGTAGTTTTCTCTCCGAGGGTGCTAGCGTGATACAACTGAGGTTTCGAATCTACAACACATCGACAAAAGCTCTCACGACCCATGTGGAAGATGTGTGGCGCCAGAATGTCATCGAGAATT
>BLFO01000223.1:61917-69417 GCA_014634245.1 Montipora cactus
ACACCAGGCTATAAGATCTCTCGACCGCAGATGATTTTTCCCTACGACGTTGGTAGGTCCCCTGACAATGTCGTGCATGTTCCTGTGGTGCTATGTTCGTTCGTTGGTCATTGAGTCGATCCAGACAATACATGCATGTAATGGGTCCATACGAACAACAAGGCGAATCCCAAAACGTAAACCCATCCCCATTGGCAAACACCGTCATGAACTTGAAAAATAAATTATAAATAATTAGGGTCATAATAAGGACGGTCAGAGCGTTCCTGGTCCAATTCGGCTTTGATACATCTCCAAGCACTGTAATAAACATTCTTTTGTTTGGAAGAACGAAATCTTTTGTACGTCCCCAGGATACACCACAGATTACACCAGGTCTAAACATAACAAACGCCATTAATTTGTTGTCGATTGATTTCGTCTTTAATATCTGACCAGACTCGAAAATGAACAAGCTCTTGTTTAGAGGTAAGAGGACGGCTATTTCCAAAAGTAGGTAGACTGCACCAAGTCTAAACAGAAAAAATGACATCTACGTGAACCCTTCCCCACCGTTATGAACTAAAAATAATAATAGTGAGCGTCATAATAATGTTTAGCAGAGTCATAGTTCGGGTCACAGCGGTTCATTTCGTCTTTGATAGATTGCCAGACACGGTAATAAACAGCCTCTTGCTTGGCGTCAACGAGTCTGTTGCGGTACGATCCAAAATTAGGCAGCTCACACCAGGTCTAAACAGAAAAATGACATCCACGTGAATAGGAGAATCGACTATCGGCGACGACGGCGACGACGAATACGACCATGACTGCCGACTGCCCTCCATAACTCCGCTATAATGTCCAATTCTTTTGCCGTCCAACCCCTCTCCAATGAAAAACGAGTGGTACATCTGAGGATACACCAAGTCTAATAAAAAAAAAAAAAACAGTCACCATCGTCTCTGGGGACAGCAAGCACACCAACACCAACACATAGTCACGTTCTGAAAAACTAACATAGGTTATCGTCATCGACGTTTGTATATGTTAACGAGTCCATAAAAAGGATCCCAAAAATCCACGTCAATCGCCTTCCACAACTCCGCCGTAACCTCCATCTCTTTTTTCGTCCAACCCAGTTCGTAGGAATAACGAGAAAACTGATTCAGACGACACCACATCTAACGATAATAAAGAGAACGAAACGTTTGAATCAGTATCCCGTCCCAATAGAGACCCGTACCCCTGAGACGAAAGCAATAAGACGTACACGATCCGTATGTATCCGTACGCAAAGGACAACGTCTGGCAAAGTCTGGAAAGATGGACGGAAACCATGGTTCCTGTCAAGGAAACATGACGGCACGGTTACCATAATAAGGAGATTCGTGAAAAGTATAGGCAGACACACGACCCCCCGAATGACAACGACGACGTCCGTAGGAGACTTGCAACCCATCACATCGACAACGAATGAGACACCCGTAACATAGACAACGAAGGTGATTGACGTCCAAGCGTTTCAAACAATGAAGACATGTAGCGGCAGTCTCCGTACAACGCATACTCCGCATACACACCCACTTGATCCAAACCCATGGTTCCTTCGGTGGATACCCTTGACGGGCCCTATGTTCCTGCACCACCATCTAATTTAAAAAAAAGAAAGGACCTATCTTAGAATCTCATTCAAATAACATCGTCTCCATCGAAGCTGCTTCATCGTTCTCGGAGGACGTGCCCGTCGCCACATCCAACAACCATTCCTCCATACCCATCTCGATAGACTTTCATCCCCAAACGTATCCTCAAATTGACAAATCACCTACGAAAAGAAAAAACGACCTATCTTAGAATCTCCGTCAAATAACACCGCCTCCATCGACGCTGCTCCTCCGTTCTCGGGGGTCGTCTCCGTCGCCACACCCAACGATCCTCTCTCCACACCCATCTCGAAATCCTCGCATCTAATGTTTGTTCCAATTGACAAATCACCTACAATAAAGCAAACAAAAAAAAAACTAGGTCCAACTATACCCCTGACACAAATAACACCAGTCCCCCAAATCATGACGACATGGCGGAAAACCATAACCCACGTCACAAGTGCAAATCATACATCCCGGACGACGGTACGACGCATAAGGCACCGAACAAGAACAGTCCCACGTTCTACACCTCACTTCCACATAACTACAACGACATTGCCATTCGACCCATGGATGCCTCCCATGATCCTCCGCCGGTCTATAAGACACCATGACCTACGAGAAAACAACGACAATGAGGAGATCGCAACGGCGTACATAAAAGACCTCTTCGGTAGATGGGCCACCGACACCAACGACACACGACCAAACCCTCTCGACGACGATTGTAGATGCCCGTACAATAACGATAGCCCGGACAACCCAACATGCCGAAAAGACAAGTCCGACATTTCAAGAGTCGGCTTCCCGCGGGATAACCCCCAGGGGCAAACCGTCGGCACGGTCCACACTCAAAGGCGATAGTCGATTCTCCTACGTACGTCGCCGTCATCTAAAAGACATCAAATAAAATAAACGAATCTATCAGATTCGCTTCGATTTCCACCCAATACAAATACCCGGTACGTACCGTGCCATGTTGAGCGCAACGTGGTAGACGGAGCAACTCTTCGTGAATGGGGTTCCAACGTTCCCTCCGGTCCTTCTCTCGTTCCTTCTCCTCCTCTCGATCTCGAACCTCTAACACATGCTGACGTATTTCGGGAGGCAACACATCCCAATACGAAGCCTCGTCTCGGGTCGCCGGAGTCTTCTTGGTCGTCTGGACTTCTTTTCGCCAACGTCCATTCTCTTGCTTGACCCACACCTCTTCCTCATCGATGGGTTCTTGCTCCACCTCCATAGTACGTCTGGCAACTGCCATCTCCAGCGCACGTCTCTTGGGTTCGGATGCCATGACTTTTTTCTGAGCCTCCTCACTCGATCGAACTACTTAACAGGAATCGTTCCACCAATCCCCGTGCTCCTAAGGGGTCACATGATTCTCTGGGGGGATACCCCCCCATCCCCCCAGGAGACCTATCTCGCTCCGGATTGGTCCATCTAGGGTACACGTCAAGGTCGTTCAAGGTGACTCTTTCTCTATAAAAGACACACCGTCTTCTTCAAACAAAAAAACATCTCATCATGGAAAGTGATAGTGATAGTGATTTGGTTGAAGCCCTCGACGAATTTGAACAAATTGGAGGTGCCGCTCCAGGACGTTTCGTCTTTGAAAGACTCCCTGTGGTCGAACGACGTAGTGTCCGTCTCGGAGTTCGTGAACGCGTCTTTCAACTTCGCCCTCGACAGATAGGAGCGTTCATTCCTCGACAACGTCTGACCGATGCCCTCGTACAAGGTCTTCGTACTGCTCTAGATGACTTAATCAACGATCAAGACATTCCCGATGGCGATCGCATTTACATCGCTCTATCCTCCAATCGTATTACCAATGCCTACAACGGTTGGGGACTGCGGGCTGGAGAATGGCGCGCTCAAGGTCCACGCGTGGATGCTTTACTTGGGAATCTTTCCCACATGCTCAATTCGAACGAACAATTTGAGATGGACGATTCCTTCACCCTGGCCTTCGTTCACGTACGTGGAGCTCCCACCGGTTCCGGTTACAAAAGAAAACATTTACCAGGGCACCAAGCGTCGACGCGACTCAGAGAATTCAAGCGCTGTGTCTTACGTGTGCCGCAGGATGATCAACATCTATGCTGTCCACGCGCCATCGCTCTGGCTCGAGGGGTCCATCAACATCGAGACGATCCCACACGTCGCCGACAATGGACCCGCTGTCGCGGTAATCATCGTCGCGTGACACGAGCGGCTCAAGACCTTCTAGAGGAAGTCGGTCTTCCTCCTCAACCCTGTGGTCCCGAACAACTTCAACAACTCGTCACCGCTCCCAGTCTTCAAGACTACACCCTCGTGGTCGTCGATGCCAACCGCGCTTATGCTTGTTTTGCTTACGGTCGTGGGGACACGTTGTTAGGACTCTTACACGAAGACGGTCATTACGATGCCTTGTCTTCCTTACCCGGGTTCTTCGGCCAAGATTATTTTTGCAGCCAGTGTTTCCAAGCCTACCATAATCTGGGTCAGCATGCCTGCCGTAACAATCGAGCCAATCATTGCGGCGCCTGCTTGCAAAACGGATGTCCTGATTATACCGAGGCCTACCGACAGTACCGCTCGGCTCAGACCCCCTGCATTCTCTGTGGACGTTCTTTCTACGGAGACACGTGTCTCCAAACCCATCGGACCAAGACCCACGCCGGTCAACCCGCGGATCCTCAACATCCTTCCGTCTGTGCCACCCGTCGTCAGTGTAAAGAATGTCATCACACGTTACGTGGTGTCAAAGAGATCCGAACTCATCGGTGCGGGTATCGGAAATGTTCGTGTTGCAAGAATGACGTCGACGTCCATGCCCATCGATGTTTCTTACAAGTCGAAAAGACTCCCGCTGAAGAACGACGCTCGATACGACAGCGACTTTCGTTCCAAAGGATCCTGAGCCAAGGACTAGCGCCTCTCTTAGAAAACGAGGCCGCTGGCTTGCACGCTTTCCTGGCGGGCGATCACGAGGACGACGACGACGAGGACGACGAGGAACCACCCTTGCACGTTTTCTTCGACATTGAGAGTATGCAAGTGGAGGGTCGTCACGTACCCAATCTGGTGGTGGCCGAAACGGAAGACGACGACGATCCTCCCGTCTCGTTCCAAGGAGACGATTGTCTCTTTCACTTTCTGGAATGGTTAGAAACATTGACCGAAAACGGAACGCGACCCCTAACAGTCATCGCTCATAATTTCAAAGGGTATGACAGTTATCCCGTCATCGACGAACTCCATCGGCAAAAGAGAAACCTGGAACAAATCCGAAACGGTGGGAAAGTCCTCCAACTCACCTACCCTCACGAAGACACGACCATACGATTCATCGATTCGCTCTCCTTCTTCCAGATGCCGCTGAGCGATTTCCCCAAGACGTTCGGGCTCACCGAACTCAAGAAAGGACACTTTCCGCATTTGTTCAACACCCCCGAACATCAAGATTATGTAGGCCGACTTCCCGACAAAGCCTTCTACATGCCCGACGGCATGTCCGTCAAGAAACGTCGCGAGTTCGATACTTGGTACGACGACCAAGCGGCACGAGAGGTCGTCTTTGATTTCCAAGCCGAACTTTTAGCCTACTGCCAATCGGACGTGAAACTCTTGAAACAAGGATGTCTCACGTTCATGCGGGATTTTCAAGGACGTGCTGAATTCAATCCCTTTGAACAAATGACGGTGGCTTCTGCCTGTAATCGCTACCTGCGTATGCATTGTATGGAAGAAGAGACCATTGCTTCCGAACCTCTCCTAGGATGGCGAGGCCGTATCAATCATTCCCAGGCCTCTATGGAATGGCTGACCTGGTGCGAACACCATCTACGACAACGAGCCTACCTGGCCCTCTCGCCGGAAGAACACGAGAACCACGAAGCCCTAGCTCGTGCCTACGGACAGTACGACGCTCATCATCCCTTGCATCGCCAACGTATCCAGCATGCTCGAAACGAGGGCGAGTACCGTATTCCTGGTACCCGATACACGGTCGACGGATACGATGCCGATACCAAGACCGTTTACGAATTCTGTGGGTGCTTCTGGCACGGATGTCGGACCTGTCATCCTCAACGCACCGACGTGCATCCGACCTTACTCGATCGATCCATGGACGAGGTCCGTGCTCTCGTCGACAAGAAACGTACCTTCCTCATCAACCGTGGGTACCAAGTGGTGACCATGTGGGAATGTACCTGGAACACCCTCAAACAAACCAACCAGGACATCATAGACTTTCTAGCCCGTCAACACCTCCAAGCCCCCCTGGAACCACGAGATGCTTTTTACGGGGGTCGGACCAATGCCGTACGTCTCTACGCGCACGTCGACGAGGAGAAGGAGGAAGAAATCCGATACGACGATTACACGTCCTTGTATCCTTGGGTCAACAAGTACGGCACCTATCCCTTGGGACATCCCACGTTCCTCTACGAGCCCGACACCACCGATCTCTCGCCTTATTTTGGTTTGGCCAAATGTACCGTCCTTCCACCCCAACGTCTCTACCATCCCGTGTTGCCTTACCGCAGTCACGACAAACTCACGTTTCCCTTATGTCGTACCTGCGTCGAAGAGAACATTTCCAAACCTCTTTTGGAAAAGACACATGCCTGTCATCACACGGACGAAGAACGTGCCCTCGTCGGTACTTGGTGCACCCCCGAACTCGACGTGGCTGTCGAAAAAGGTTACGTCATTCAACACGTTCACGAAGTATGGCATTTCGATCAGCAACGCACGGGACTCTTCCAATCCTACGTGGACACGTGGCTCCAAATCAAAGAAGAAGCCAGCGGTTGGCCCGAAGGCTGCACTACCCCGGATCAAAAACAAGCCCACCTCGATGCGTACTATGCTCGGGAAGGCATTCGTCTCGATCCCACCAAGATCGAAAAGAACCCTGGACTCCGAGCCCTGGCTAAGATGATGCTCAACTCGATGTGGGGCAAGTTCGGGCAACGGATCAACAAGACCCAGGTCCGAGAATTCACCGAACCTCAATCGTTCATCCAGTTCCTCGACAGCGATCAACACGATGTCCGTTACGTCAGTTCCCTCACTGAAGACCGGGTCGAAGTCCATTACAAACTCCAAACACACGATGTCCTGCCTTCACCCAATCTCAACATCTTCATAGCCGCCTTCACCACCTGTCATGCCCGACTCCGTCTCTATCGAGCCCTCGATCATCTCGGTGAACGCGTCCTCTACTTCGACACCGACTCGGTCGTCTACCTTCATCGTCCTGACGACCCGCCTTTGGATCCTCCACGAGGCGCCTACCTCGGTGACTTCAAGGATGAATTGGATGCGGGCGATCACATTGTGGAATTCTGCTCGGGCGGTCCTAAGAACTACGGTTACAAGACCAAGAACGGACACGTCGTATGCAAGGTCCGCGGTTTCTCCCTCAATGTCGAAGGGATGACTCAATTGAATTACGAGGTCCTGCGTCAAAACACCCTGGATGAATTGCATCGCCCTCTAGACCGCCCGCGTACCACCCGTGTCACGCAATCTCACACCATTCAAAGAAATGCCAAGACCTACACCTTGGAAACCCAACCTTCTCACAAAGATTACCGGCTCGTCTACTCCAAACGGGTCCTGGATCCCACTACGGCCCAGACCTACCCTTACGGTTACGAACGGTTCACCGAAGAGGATCTGGATCTGGCTCAAGTGTTAGCGGACCTATTTAGGGACGAGTAGACACCAGGTCTCCTCACACGTTCCCGTTTGTAAATAAGTTAAGTTTGCATTTGATTAAACCGTTCATGATTCGAGAAAACCAAAACCACTCTAGTCTCCTATATGGTGTCCCGTCCCGAACCGACCCGTCCCGTCCCGAACCGACCCG
>BLFO01000223.1:95873-100873 GCA_014634245.1 Montipora cactus
ATCAGACAATGCTCGATTTCTCGAAAAATAAAATTCGCTGAAAATTTTTAACTCCATTTTCGAAAATACTTTTATATAGGGAATCTTTTGATGAAATAAAATGGAGGTCGATTTTTTCGAACTGTCGGACGATGTTTGATATTTACGGGCATCAGCTCTTAATTATATATACTTATACTGTTTCTACAATGCAGGTCAAAAGTAGTTGGGACACCTGTCCAATAATCATGTATTCCAAGTAAAGTTGGCTTTTTGGGGTCACAATTGGAGCGTACCACCCCCCTCCCCCCCAAACAATGTTGAAAGATGCAGATAAACAGTATTTTTGTTGAAATCTGTGTTGTAGTGTCAAATCTCAACATTGCTTGGGGGGGAGGGGGTGGGGGGGAGATTATTTCAGTAGTATCTCGCTAAGTGTCCCAACACTTTTGACCTGCATTGTAGGTGACCCCAATTTTTTTATTTACTGCATCTAAGCCAGGCGCTCGTCATTTTAATCTCCCTAACCACTCCAAGAAACACATGGCTATCTGCGGCCTTTCCCTACATCTAGGTATGACGGAAAGCCACAAGAATCTGGAACAAAAATTAATCTTCCAAATCGGCGCCCTTAATCCTCACGGTATAGACGAACGCTTTTCATTTAACTAATATATTCCTATTTTTCATGTTGCCATGTTACCACCAATAGCGTAGCGCCTACTCTACTATAAAAACTACACGTAACCCATAATTCCTCGATTCGCTCTGATGAAGGGCTAACGCTCGAAATGTCACCTTTCAGAATCTCTGTACGGTGGCCAATTTACATTATCAACTCCGTTGATAAAACCACATTTTTGTAACAAAAACTGAGACAGCTTGTCACGAAAAATAGTAATAGGTGGATAATTACTCTTGTTATATTCAGTGCCTTTTTTATATGGGGGTGTGACCTGACCCAACTTCCAACAACTGGGAAAAGTACATGTCGTGGAAATTTCTGTTCTTTGGCCATTTCAATTTTAAAAGAAACAAGACGCCTACAAGGGCGTATCCGTGGAATGCGCAAACAGTTAACACAAATTGTCCAGTTACAGTGAACTTCAACCACAGGTAAACTTGGTGAGAGATTACCAGAAAGATAAACCTGTAAGATAACTTGAAGTTGTTTGTTGTAAAAACTCATTGTTAATGTTACTAAATTTGCAAATGCAAAAAACGAAGCCCTATTAGCGGGTTATCAGGATATGGGATTTTTTATTTATTAATTTTTTTGAAGGAGACTTTATTCAAATCCTACAGTTTTACTTGCTTCCTTTACTCCGTTCATCCAAAAATTACAAGATCAGCCTTAAATCATCCAAAAAACTTATTACAAATCACAGTTCAACAACTTATCATCCTGGGCCACTTGTTCAAAAGCAGATTAAGTTATTCTCTACTCCCAAATGCTGTTCAAGGCTGATATTTGGTATCTTGAAAAACAAAAAAAAGGCAAAGGAAACTTTCTCCAAAAAGTTGAAAAGATGAAACAAAAGTTTGCGCTAATCCTAGATTAAGGTAATCGGCTTTCAAACAACGGCTGGCTCAGTGGGGGTTGGCGTTGTTCCCCGAATGGCGTCCAATGTTAGGCCCCGTTGGGCTGGGTGGGTGACCATCCAGTGATGACCATTGCCATACGCTCCAAAGTTCACTCAGCTTTCCATCCATTCGTGGTGGGTAAAATGGGTACCAGTACTACTGGGGACAAGTTGTGTATGCAACGAGATAGGAGTTGCACCCACCCCGGCCGTGAGTTGCGGTAGATGCCACAAGTTATGGTAGAAGCATTGAATAAGGAGCCTTCGGGTTTCCTTTGACTTCGGTTGACTTCTTGTCTTGTTGTCTTGTCTTGCTTCAAACAACCGGGCTCTGTATTCGAACTCCGAACTGTTTAAATCTGCCGTGGCGAAGACAAGAAGACAACATCTGTACTCCATTTCTCTTAATGCTCAAAAATCAAAAATTCCGTAATTGCGTGTTCTTCAGTATTACAGTAACTTGGTACCAAACGTTCCACAATAACTTGAAATCTCGTTAAGAAAAAAGGCTAAATCCAGTAGTCTAGTCCGGGTTCAAATCGACAAAAGTCTCTCTGTCATCGATTCAAAACTCAACAAAAGCTACAAGTAGTTAATAGTTCTCAAAAACAAAAAAAGTTGGTCATGATTCTACAATCGAGCTGAACAAAAAGTATCGAAAACGAAACCAAAAAACCCCAGTGATCGCTTCTCGAGACAACAGACAAACAGCCGAAACTGTCCTGTACGGTGGCCCACAAGGGACATCGGAAAATTAAAGAGTTGCTGCAAATTAAACAAAGTTGCTGCAAATTAAAACATCAAAAGTATCCGCGCGCACTGAAGGAAGGGCAGATACAAAACACAAGTCAAAGGTCATTGTTTTAACAATACAGAGCATATCCTAAACATCCATTAAAGCTAACCCTCAGTTCAGACCAGTTTATGTTTACCACTTTTGTCATGTCAAATTACAAAATAAATATATATTAAAGTACGACAGTTATTAAATAATCAATAAAAGAAACGCATAAGGCGAGGATGCCCATATAGAAACCATTAGGGCTTATTCGGGCTATAGGCACCTCAAGAAAAATACAAATATGTAATGATAATTTTAGCCGTGTCTTATTTAATTTGTAAACTCAAGAACAAGAACACAGACAAGCAAAATAAGGGGAAGTCAGTTCAGGAGGAAAATTTTAATTTAGACTTAAATTGAGAAAAACTGTCAGCATTCTGAATTTCTGTATTTAAAGAGTTAAATTAAACAATTTAGGTCCTTGGAAGCGTGATGTTTTATGAAATACATCAAAATGTAAATGATCTCGTTTTCAGAGATAAAGTGATAAATAGAGTACGATCTGTCCCATCACGAGCAATAGTACGTCTGTGATTTTTAATTTTAGCGTGATTCCTATTCACTGGCTTTTGACAGTCGACTCTGAAATGGCTTCTTTCCTTTTCTGTTCGCTTGCTGACGATTTGCTTGTTTTCTTTTAAAACTCTTGCGATTCAATAAAAATTAATTGCCTAACTGGTGAATTCGACAGTAGATTTCGCTGGAAAAACCGATATCACAATCATCCCTTCGTGATTCATGGGATCAGTTGGTTTTTCAGGTGAAATTAACCGTGGAATTCACTAGTTAGGCAGCGAAGAAAATGACATAATTAAGCAATATTCGGGAAAACAAAAAGGCGGACAGTTGCAAAGCCTTTTATTTTCACTAATCCTACAGCCAGTAAGAATAAACAAGCTAAATCTATATATTAGAGCTAAAGCATATTCAGTTGAATAATGTTTACGAAAACCAAATTGATTATCGGAAAGTTTCTTACATTTACTTAAGTAATCAATAATACGATTGTAAACAAGTGTTTCCAGTATTTTAGAAAAGGAAGGTAGAACAGAAATAGGTCTGTAATTGGAAAATATCGATTTATCACCAGCTTTGAACAAAGGCACAACACGAGCGATCTTTAGCTCTACTGGGACCATTCCAGAATTGATGGATAGGTTAAAAATATGGGTGAAAGGGCTACTAATTGAAATAATAGTTTCTTTGATTAAACTCATGAGAACATTATCAAAACCCGTAACTGTCCCAGAACACAACAAACTGCATAAATTGATAACTTCTCGTTCTGAGATCTCTTCAAAAAATAAAGAATTCACAAAATTTCCAGAAGAAAAGAACGATAAGACTTTTGAGATACGGGAAGATTATTGGCTAGACTAGGACCAATATTGGTAAAATATTTACAAAACTGTTCAGCAATTTGTGCTGGATCAGAAAGCTCCTGGTTACCAGATTTAAATACGGATGGTAAATTCTGTTTCAAAGATTTCTTATTCAAGATCTCATTGAGCAACCTCCAAGTCCTTTTAATATTAGATTTTGTTTCTTCAATCTTATTCCCGTAATGAAGACGTTTAGTAACTCTTAGTGAATGATTGAGCTTATTTTTGTAGCACTTATAAAGAAACTCGGTTTGCGAGGTAGGGTTGTTAAGAAAATGTTTATATAATACATTCTTTTTTGAAATTGATTTCGAAAGAGCTTTGGTAGGCCAGGGTTTGTAGAGTGTATAACCTTTAGCTTTAACCTTTTTCAACGGAAAGCAGCGATTATAAATAGCTGTATACTTCTTGAGAAAATTTCCATCAGCCTGGGAAGTTGACATTTTCAATTTCTGACTTAAACTTAGTTAAATTTTGTTGATTTTTGGAGCGAAAAGTAAAACACTTATTTGTATCGAAAGCCTGTTCATACCCGGATATTTATTATTTTATTTATTTATTTCAAGATTTGTACATATAGAATATAAACCTGTGTTAGAAAAAAAGGATATAGCATCCCCTACAAGGTTCAACCACCTACCCAACCCCATAAACCTACAATGCAGGTCAAAAGTGTTGGGACACTTAGCGAGATACTACTGAAATAATCTCCCCCCACCCCCTCCCCCCCAAGCAATGTTGAGATTTGACACTACAACACAGATTTCAACAAAAATACTGTTTATCTGCATCTTCCAACATTGTTTGGGGGGGAGGGGGGTGGTACGCTCCAATTGTGACCCCAAAAAGCCAACTTTACTTGGAATACATGATTATTGGACAGGTGTCCCAACTACTTTTGACCTGCATTGTAGTTTGTTTTTCAGATATGAGCAGCTGAAGCCAAAATATAGGGTGTTTTTGCAAGGCTTTCCTGTTGCCATGCTAACTTGTTACGTCTTCGTCAGCAATAATCGATGTTTCACATGGTACCATAACATTGCTGTTACATGATAAGGTGTTGTTGTAGAGTCAATCCTTCTAATAACAAGGTCTCTTGAAAGTGTTTTAACTGGTTTGAGCCACCTTAATTGAGGATAGTGTCTACTAATTCAAATGTATTTTTTCCCCGGTTTATGACTATGCACCACGCATAGAGGCAGTGCGGCCCAGTGG
>BLFO01000223.1:103373-118373 GCA_014634245.1 Montipora cactus
GGGATGGGAAATGTCGGCAAACGGACTCCATCGGATGCAATGGAGACGGGTTGCAGTGGCAGGAATCCATCGGACTGCCTCGGGTCAGTAATAATATTATATGACAATTACTCTGTGGTGATTGTTCTATCTTGATCAAAGTTTCCATATAATCGCCGCCATACAATCGATACAATCATACATGTACTTTATTACTCAACCAAGTAGATTTTTGGCGAGTAATTGTGTGACCGAGTGAAAAGAAAACGTTCCATTTATCAAATATCCTAATTTTACTTCCAAAGGTTGACGATGGCTTTGGTGGTTCAGTGACATTGCCAGCGCACACCAAGCCAGACGTTCGGCGAATGCGTTCTTGCTCTGGTAGTGATAATTTTTTGGGTTTGTTAAACATCCTTCAATGTTGTTTTCACGTACTTATTTTCATAAATAAATAACATGTCAGTTATTCCGAATTAATCACAATTTCAATTAGAAAAACAAATGAAAGTTTTCATCCAGGGAAAGGCTCTCGTTCACGCAGATTATCTTTGTCTTCTTCACTGAAATCAGTGGATTTGACTGAAAAGCTAATAATTTATTGTTGTTGGAGATTGGATGACATGAATTTCTGTCGCAATCGGACATCCAATGACCTGGATTTGTGAAAATCTTGTTCAGCTTCATGCTTTGAAGAACGAGGTATAGTGTCGAGTGCAATGTTTCGTGATGTTGACTTTCCCCTCATGTCTTAAAGAACGACTAATATTACATGTGTAGCGCACTTGTATCGCGCCTCATGGCTTCTAGAACGACGTATATTTCACGTGCAGCGTGCACTTGTTTCGCCTCACGGCTGAGAGATTTTTTGATGCGCGTGAACTGACTTCCGAGAGTCCGATGGACTCTTGCCAGGAAGAGATGTCTCCATCGGATCCGATCGAGTGTGTTTGCCAACTTTTTCAACCCCCCTTGCTCCTGTTAACCCTTACTTCCGGTATCACTGATCAAGCGCCATGCACCCATTTCGGGTTCCGGTCACGATCGGACTCAATCCGCCTGCGATTGAAGACAACCCGACTCAGGTCGAGTGTATTGGACATGTATGAAACACGAAAAGTGTCGGCTGCTAAGGGCTTTAGTTGACGAAGTGTGGCCGTGTAGCATTCTTTCGGTGTTCGTCCGTTGAGATTCATGCTGACAAACTTACACAAGAATAAAAGAACTTCTGTCAAATTCAAAATTTATTCCAGGCTTTAATTTTTAAAACAACTGGAAACAAAGTTTGCAGCAAACAAGCATTTCAAACTAGGAATAATGATTAACAAATTAAACTAATGTGAAGAATTCTTTCCATTATAATTACTTCTATGTTCTTGCACTGCCCTGCTACATCCCTCGCACAGATTTCCATCCATCCCTGCCATCAGCGCCAAAACAAGACTTGAAATCGGGAGATTAATTATTGGAAAGCTGAAAACAAGTTTGCTGTGATCCTCTCGCAAATCACACAGCCACATCTCAATCTCATAAGACATTTGTTGGATCAACAATGTTAGAACGTGTAGCAAGCAAGTATAATGACGTTTGTTTAACATTTTTGGTTGGAAGAATATTTTGATTTCCAACATACAACTAATGTTGGAAGACGTAGGCGCCCTTTCGCAATGCTGTATTGCAAAGAGTTAAATTAAGGACTCAGTCTCCAATCCGAGAACCACGAGCAATCCAAAATAGTGGAGATGGACTAAAGTCACTAAAGTGACGTGTTTCCAACCATGTTATATCCGTATCCAACATTGTCAGAAGCGTTCTTGTAACAATGTTGGATGTTGTGACGAGTTCTAAAATGTAGCGGGGCTGTAGTGGGAATGGAGCGTTGCTTGATCACCCCCTAATAACGGCGGCGAGGGAGACTACACAAAAAAGAACTTAAACGAAACGTAATCTCTTTCTTTACAGCCATTTTCCCTTTGCCACTTAAGGCGAAAAAAGGCAGGAAACGGGGAGGCACATCTTCATACCAGCGGTTACCTTGGCATCAAGAGAAAAAATTACAAAAATGCGCAGACAAAATGCCCCTGTGCTGATAACGTCACAATGAGATAACTTTCAAACCCTCTCTGTCGAACAGCATGCATTGCATCCGTCGTTCGACGTTTTGTAGCATACGAACCCTCCATTGATCATCGTGTGTCTATTTTGCATCGAATCCCTGGAAATTGTTGTCATGTGTTCGAATTAAATGTTAAGTTAGCATTATGTTAATAATGTTATTATTCCTTTCGCTTGACATCTGTATATTTTATTGCTAATCGGTAGTCTTGTTGATTTAATCTTTAATGAAAAATCCGCCGTGTCGACAGTGAAAAACACCAGTGGATGACAGTTCATCCACAAAAACGAAGAATCAAATACAATGAAGTTTATTTATTGGAAATATACATTTCTGTTCTTCAAGCCAACTTTTCTTCCGTTCACTTGTAGGAAAGAACAGAATTGTTGCTTGTTTTCTCCCGAGTGGCTACATCAAGCAGAAAAAAATTACATACACAAACGCGCGCACAGCATGCCGCTCGACAGAGAGTTTAAGTCTTTTAAGTCATCAATTTCTTGCTCCATAAGCTAGTTAGTGCTCTCAAACAGGGGATCTTTCTTCTGATTGCCACAACAAAGCTTAAATTTCCGCCTTATCTTTTCAGTAAATAAACAAAACAGGACAAAATTAGCAAAGCCTTGGCTGCTGTCACCAACACCCTGGAAAGAAATGATAACGCTTAAATGAAAAAAAAAATCAAAGTATAAAAAACTCACCAACTCACATAAGTCTTTGCGCTCCCTTCTGCGTAGCACTTAATGTGTTGATGTTTCTAATTTCAGTACCAAATAATATTTTATATCGTATGCGTTGGCACATACTTTAGGGACAATTCTAGACAATTTAATTCGGACATGCACATGATATTCATGCAATTACGTAAAAAAAAAAAAAACTACATGTCTCCAGCACATGAAAATAAGGTAGGCTTTTTATCCTTCAAACACCCCCCTCCCCTGCACGGGGAAGGGCAGGGGCAATGATACGAGACGGCAAGGAAAAACGGGATTGTCCCAAGCCAATTTCTCTAAGATCGCAGTAAAAATTCTGTAAAAAGCTAAGTGAATAGCATGGTATTGTAATCACAGCATTTTATAACAGTGTTACACCGGCATGTTTAATTAATTGATGGATGGACATAGCTTTTGACTGGTTAACCCATTACCCATTCACTCGTCAGGTGCCCCAGGAGCCCCCAGATGAGGAGTAAACTCTGTTAAGTCTCACTCCCAGGCGTCAATGGTTAAAAGAAAAATACAAATAAAGTAACTAAAACGAAGTGATTTTGAATAACAATTAACTTTAAGAAATTGCTATAAAATATATTTAAAAATGCTAAAATACTAAAAACTTTGTGTAAAACGAAGACGTTGCCTAAGTTTCATTATCAAGTCAAGGTTTTTTGAAAATTACAATGTATAAATACTGAAAGAACAACAGCTGATAAAAAGGTATAGGGAAAGATGAAAATTAAACAAAAAGATTGGCACGTGTGGAATCCGTCTGGATAGTAAATTAGGCTTCAGACTCTTAATGAAGAGCATTTCGTAAACTATCAAAGCAGCAATCAAATTTGCCCTGGCACTTTCTTAAGACTCTAAATTGTTTTTTCCAACTGTGAGCTTCCAAAAAATGTCGGCCAATTGCCGAATTTTTGTGGTCAGCAATGTGTTGTGAATGTGTCGAGCTGTATACCCTACATAATTTGCATCACACAGATCACATTTAAAATAGTAAACAACACATTGCTGATTCACAACTGATGGCTTGATTTGCTCCAATTTTTTTTGCTCAAAAAAACCGGTTGCACTGTAAAACCAATCTTATGACTAATACCCTGTTCACACCAAAAAAACATGTTTAATTAAACAAAGTTTAACGAAGCCATGTTTAATTGAACATGGTTAACTGATCAACTCGTTCACACCGAACTACAAGAGCTGACAACAACGCAGCCTCATGTTCATGCTCAGCCTCGCATTCGTGTAATTGTAATTGACGTAAAATTGAACAACAATGTAAACAAAATGGCGGATGCACTAAATATTGCGCTTTTGTTTTGGGAAAACACGGAGAGAAGAAAGCCGAAAAATCGCGGAAAGTCGCGCAAAGCTTGCCAGGAGACGACTCTACCGATACCTCCGCCGCAGATGTCTTGTCTCATCTGTATTTTTTTTGTTGTTGGCGCGGCAACTATTTCAATGCGCCCCAAGTTTACATCGAGTTTGGAGTAAAAGCAGGTCTCAGTCCTTTTGGGAGGAGACCTGCCAAGGCTGGAGCGATAATGATTGGGTAGAGAACTTCAGGATGTCGAAGGATTCGTTTGAATATCTGTGCGCTGAACTATCACCCCATATCGCGAAACAGAACACGAACTTTCGTAAAGCCATTGCAGTTCGCCATCGTGTTGCAATTACTTTGTATTGGCTTGCCGACTCCGCTCGCTACAGAACAATTGGAAAATTGTTTGGCGTTGGAAATTCCACCGTGTGTACCATCGTGAAACAGGTATGTGAGGTACTTGCAGGTATTCTTCTTCCTCGGTATATTTTCTTTCCACAAAATCAGCAAGAAGTACAAGATGAGATCGATGGTTTTAGAGATCGTGCGGGGTTTCCCCAAGTAGTGGCCGCTCTTGACGGTTGCCATGTGCCTATCATTGCACCTCTCCAAAGTACGGAAGATTACGTGAATCGAAAAGGATTCCACGCAGTAACACTGCAGGGATTGGTTGACAGCAACTATCGTTTTGTTGACATTTTTGTTGGATGGCCGGCGAAAGTTCACGACGCGTGCGTATTCAAAAATTCACCGCTGTTCTGCCACTGCTGTGCGAGGACTTTCCTACCGCTTCAATTATCTCGAGTCATATCACGTGTGAGAGTTCCGCCCTTGATAGTTGGAGACTCCTCATATGCGCTCAGTGACTGGCTAATGAAGCCGTATACTGATAATGGAACTTAACGCGAGAACAAGTGAATTTCAACAAGATCCTCAGCATGACAAGAGTGGTGGTTGAGAATGCCTATGGAAGACTAAAGGGTAGGTTCAGAAGCATTGCAAAGAGGCTGGACCTTAATGTTGAGACTGTTTGTCTTGTCATTGCTGCTTGTTGCGTGTTGCACAACTTCTGTGAAGTCATGGGTGAGGACTTTAATGAGGAGTGGCTGCAAGGTGTACAGCTCCATCTTGGTGTTTTCCCAGTCGACCCAAACCAAGGACAAAACAGGAATGCTGTAGCCATCAGAGAAGCCATCAAGACATCATTATTGTAATTACCGAGCGAATAGCCTGCCATGCAGACATTTTTTTGGCTTATAAGGCAATCTCTCCTGACCTGCCCAATAAGGGATTGTGAGCCAAAAGAATGTCTGCCCGAGAGACAAAAAAAAACAAAAGAACAACTGTATTGACTAACACAAACTACTGTGCAGACCAGTTTTAAATTTTGCGTATAAAATTGTTGTAGCTGGAAATTCTATGGTTATGCAAGTTTAATTAAAGAACGATTTTAGCTATTACATGTACTATGCGAATCCAAAAACCATGAACTGCTCAATAATTTTTGACATTAACATTTTAATTGTGAATTTACCAATCACATACAAGATAAAACCACAAAAATATGCAAACTACACAGTTAATTACCATTACAGCAGGCAGTTTTCATCTATGCATTGAGATCTGATGTATGGCTTTTTCCTTGTAACACATTAACATTCCAGAGATAATTCGAGTGTTCATGGTTTTTTAATTCACATAGTAAAGACGAACTGCGAATTTATTGAACAGCTTCAAAAACCTCTGATATAGATCTTTTCATTCTTGCAGTGCTATTTAGATTTTGGGTTATCTCGGCCGAGAGAATTGGAATATATGAAAAGGGGCAGGGATGTTTCTCGTCTTGCTTAGGGGTGTAAATTTCTGATTTTTGATCTTGCTTAGGGTGTCCCAGGCAAAACGTCGAAAGTGTTAGCTATAATGGTCTCGTGTAGGGCTGCACATGAAGAAAGATACAACTAAATGTTCACTCCTTAGTTTTCTTGGCATCTTTTGGGGTCAAGGAAAGCTTGAGCCACACCCAGATTTATCTCATTTAGGGATTCTTTTCAAAATTTCAGAAGGGCATCTCTGCCCCTTTCAAATAGGACTCCCCCTCAGGTACTCACCTTCTGTAATAGTCTGGATATTTGGTGGGCCTTGTCAATGCTTCTTGTGGCTATAAAACATCTGGCAAAGTCATTACCCTGTACAGACCATTAATTTTTGCTCTGCACTGCCGTCCATTTGTGTTAGGGAAATCAAATGGCAGCAGTCATTGTTTCGTTTTCCTCAACAACAAAGTATTATCAGTACAATTATTCAATTGATCAGCTCACAGATAACACACATGACTCAAATAATTATTTCAATGTATTGCAATATTAATTTTTACTTATTTTAAAATCATACATTGAACTTATAGACAGTTTAAGCTGCTGTAGCTGTTTTGTTGCATTTGTTTTATAATAAAGAATTCTTAACAATATACAGGAAAAGATATGCTATTCTGATTTTCAATTTACAGTGTGGCATGAAAAAATCTACTATTTACTGCATTGAGATGAAATCAAAGACTTAAGACAGGTATAAAAAGGAAACACTACATTCCTGCATTCTTATGGAAAAATACTATACATGAAATATCAGATAGAAATTGTATCAAGGCCTGCAAAGTTTTGTTTTCTGCAATAAATTTTGAAAAAAATTCAAACTGGCTGAATTTGTTCATGTGAAAAAGCAAGCCATTGAAAATCACAAAAAAGAACTCAATTGCCACAATGTTATAATGTTATATCATAGCTGGGGCAGTGCAGTCACATGTAGATGGAATTATTTTACAAAGACTCTCTTCTAAAATTTAATTTCAGATTGCCTTTGAAACTTTCTCTGAGCCTGCAGGCAGCTGAGAGCAGTAAGAGGCTGCTGTATTTCTTACAGTACATTCAACACTTCTGACTGGGGCAAGAGCCGTACGATTAATAATATTACAAATCAAGTGTTTTTCAGGAGTAACAAGAATGCCATATTTTGCGTTTTCCATAGTATAAGAAATTGATGTGTCCCACTCAAGCAGATAGTGCAATTTTGAGAACTTCACTCATATTTTTGTACTCAAGCTAGTCCATGTGATTTCTTATGATATACAGTTTATAGGCATTGCTGTTAACACGTTATTGTCAGTCTGTTTTGGGGGGGACTCTTGATGAATCCGATTTTTGCACATGCACATTGTTGCCCTAAGCAACTATTTATTAGTTGAGGAATATTGGAATTCCCTAGGAATAAGATTTAGAAAAAAATGTGGAAGGTCTAGTGAAAATCTCTGGAATTCTTGGTGGGTAAACATAAATTGTAGGAAATTCTCCAAAAGTAAACACATAAATAACATTAAGTGCATTTCTTGGGGGGAGCCCATGTCTGACCAGCGCATTTTAATGCATTTATATATGGGTATATATGTACATAGTTAATCTAGGGACTGGTTATGAAACCATGGGAATTTCAAAAGCAGGAACAATAAAGTCGCAATTAGATGTTGAACCGACCGTGACCCTGCACAATCTTTTGCTTTTGTTTCACAAGTTAATTTCGAATAAATTAGTCGAAGCTTTTGATTGTTTATCCTGCCGAAAAAAGCCTGTTTTTGTCGGGTTTTGTGCAGGGTCAAGGCCAAAAAAGCGAACAAAAACATGAAACAAAGAAACTTGTCGAGTTTCATAACCAGCCTACATCTATTAACTATGATATGTACCAGTAACAGTGAAAAGCCATATGCATCATTCCTCAACCGAGGAGATACACTACAAATGAACATGTACACAGACTCGATACTAAAATATCTGTCCAATATCAAAAGCAGGCATAGGAGACCCCAGCTTAATATTGAACAGTATTGAAAACGGCGGTTAAAAAAATGAGCCAAAACATTTTGAGCAATAAATAACAGCGAATTAATTAACGATACAATTCGGATGCCGTAAAATTCAACATAAGAAATATAATTTCAAGGAATGAAAGTTTCAAAATCGCTCATAAGCTAGTCTAATTTCTTTTAACAGCTCGCACAAAATGGCAAGAAACTTACGCAGGTACTTGGTTCTACTTGTGAAGAACCTGCGCCATTTTCAGGAGAAATTCTTGATCCTCCTTCCTTCGCTTCTCCGCTCTTTCCTCCTCTCGCCTTTCTCTTGCCGCTTCAGCTTCGAGGAAGCTCTTGTCAGCCGCTTGCTGATACTCCACAAAGGACTCAAACACTTTATCAAACTTTGCAAATACATCAGAAGCGGTTTTCCTCTTTTTATTTGCCTTCAATACGGCCGACTGACGGGGTACCGGCTTCTTTGTTTCATCGGCTTCCGTCGCACCTGAAGGAACACCATGGCGACCGCCAAAACTTCAATGTCTTGCATAAACGTTATAGCCAAGAGAGAAATAAAAAATGTTTGATTTATGGTATAGTTATCTCAATATTACACTGTAATACGGATACACCTGTCTTGTATCTGCTTGTACAGTACGCGTATCAAAAACTCTCAAATACGGTATTCAAATATACTGCTTGAACAAAACTTTCACAGACGTCGTCAGATGTAGCTTTTGGACACAATTCTATTGTCTGGCCCTCCAATCGGAGAGCATTTTATAACTCTTACCTGTCACCGCTGTCAAATAATTCAGAGGTTTGTGAAGGTTTTCTGACTTTTCTTTGCTGCTGCCAGGGTTGTTTATGTTCGGCTCAACGTTTTCTGCGCTTGTTATTTCTTCATCATCGACCCCATCTATGGAAATTGTTGCGGACTTTATTATTACCTTTGGTTTGGTACATGGCTTGTCCGACAAAAACTCGTCCACTTCGTCGAAGAAAGCCGGCTTCTTCTTTGGTGTGGCATTTCCCGTCTTGCTGCATTCGTCTTTGTAGTTTCTATAGGCGCTTATCAGAGTGTGAATTCGTGTCTTGCAGCTGCCGTCGTCTCTGTCTTCATAGCCTGCAGCTCGAAGATATGCCGCAATTTCTAGCCATATTGGCTTTTTTCTTGTGCATGATTTTAGCTGGAGCTGGATATTCTCGTCTCCCCACTTTTCAAGTAACAGGAGGGTTTCTTTGTGCTCCCAGATTCTTCCGCGAGTTTTGGTTTCTGCCGCCATTTTGAATGTATTTTATTAAACACGATTGTTAAACTACCTCGAGAGGTAGTTTTGTTAAACACGGTTTTAGACGTGTTTTGTTAAACACGCCCGCAGTGTAAACGGCCAGTCTTATTAACTCTGTTTAACAAAACAAGTTTTAAACATGTTTAAGCTTTGGTGTGAACGGGGTATAAGACGGCATAATTGGTTTCGGAGTGCATTGGCAGCCACTTGATCTTTGAATGGAAGACTAATTCTTATTGTGCCACTGTCATTGGTATTTCCATTTTAAGAGGTTTTATAAGGATTCCTTTCAGAACCTGCTGGGCTGAAATTTCGCCATGTAATAGGCCCTAAGAGTCTCAAGTCTAATTTAAATATCCAGATGGCCTCCATACGTGCCAAACTTTTCGTTTAACTTTCATTGTTCCTTTTGTTACTATACCTTCTTATCAGCTGTTGTTCTTTTAGTATTTATATTTCAAATAACCTTGACTTGATAATGACGTTTAGCCAATTTTGAAACCTCGTCGTTGTTAGTATCTTTTAACATGTGCAAATATACTTCATTGCAATCTTTTATAGTTACATAAAGTAATTAACAAATAAAATTAACTTGTGGTAAAGAAGTACACGCAAGACGAGAGCTAGACTTATGAAAAAGTTCGTTATGCTCAACTCAAAGTACAGAAAAGGTTTGACAAATTCATTTTGTAGATTAAGACCTGCTCTTTCAGGCTAGGTACGTTGCAGAGTCAGATTGTGGCATCAGTCTCGAGATATTAGGCGTCATTTGCTGTGCAACGAGCATGACAACAAGGGTTTGTCCCAATATGTAGATTTAGCCAAGCCTAAAAGCGGAGCTCCCAGGTTGTTTATTCTTACTGGCTGTAGGATAAATAAACATAATTTTTTTTTAATTGTCCTCGTTTCGGTGTTTCCAGTTACTGCTTAATTAAAAATCATTTTCTTCTCTGCCTAACTTGTGAATTCCATTTCAGAGGCAGCTGTAAAAAGCCAGTGAATCACGCTAAAACTAGAAATCACAGATGTACCAGCTCTTGATGTGACAGATCGTCTTTGTTGGTTCAAGGTCAAAAAAAAGAGTTTTATTTCTGTACTTTATTCCACTTTATCTCTGAGAACGAGATCATTTACATTTTGATGTATTCATTGCGACAAACCAGTTTGGCTTGGAACTAGAATCGGCAAGAAAGGACAAACTTCAAACAAGATCTCCAACAAATTACCTGGCTGTACGTGCTCTAAACAAACTTCTGAGACACAAGCTAGTGGTGTTTCTCCTCACTTTTTCAAGAACTCATTGGGATTAGTATAAGTGTTTATAACATAAAGGCAAATTGTCTTGTCACTGTCGAGGTACATCGAAAAACAGTTAGCCAAACAGAGCAAAAAAACTTTTGTTTACTCGCATTTCAAAGCCAAACAAACAAATCAATTATTTCTTTATGTCCGAAAACAGTACCTTTGACTGTTATTTAATTGCAGTCGAGAATAAAAATTCGAGTTTCATTCCTGAACAAAGGAAAAAATAACTCATCCGCAAAAATAACAAACGGTTTAGTGTTCAAGAAAGGAATTTGTCGTGAATCTGCTCTTCTGTCATAGGCCGTCCAGGCATCGTGCAACCTTATCAGATTCAAAATGAAAAATCTTCTTCAGATAAGACTTATGCCAAAAATTCCAATAAGGCAGAGCAAAAAGCAGCCCTAAAGAAATTAAAAATAGACACTTAGCTTTACATTTATAGCCCTCCGATGCTTGACTTGAATAACTACGTAGCCACCAGTGTGTCCTGATGACAGCTATATTATGTCAAACCTGGATTGATACCGCGAAAAATGCAGGAAAAACTATTCTCCAAACCACTTTCAACCTGAACATGAAAAGCATCGACTGCCAAGAGCTCTTGTTCGAAAAACCTTAAATAACAATGACCACAACCAGGTTTTCTGAGCCGCGAGACTGAGCACCCCCAGCAAACCATTGTTTTAACGAAAACCGCTGGTCAGTAACCTGGTTCTGGTCATTGCTGTCAAAGGTCTTCCCTCTTGTTCAAGTAGTATGGCCATGTAGCTGCGTCGACCCGCAGAAAGCACGCGAAAAAAAAGTCTCGTTTACCTTATGGTGTCTGACGTGGACTGAGGCTGCGATCCAATCAAAAACAAGTACTTGGTCAGCGGTTAACTTAAAAAAACAGCTGACCTCGATGAGGTTTAACCTGAGTCTGCGATATCATCACGTGATACTGGTCAGCAGATACCTTGTTCTGACAGCTGTCAATTGACCATAATATGGATACCAAATATCAAAGATGTACGCTGTAAACAAACTAGCTTAACTGTCAGCTTGAGTGTGGCCTCTAAACTTGAGCCCGTGATATGGTCACATTGGCATACATGGAGGGGTGGACGGATGGACGTACGGGCGTTATGCAGTCAGATTGGGGACAAAAGGTCCTACACACGTCAAAACCTCTTCTTCAGGTCATCGATTTCGTTTTTTTGGAGCGTCGCTTTCTTGGTTGGGTTGTGATGCTCTGTTCATATCGTCGTTCTCTTCTCTTCGTGTCGTCATGTTGCCTGTTTGGTCGTATTGCTTTCTTTCTGTCTTTGTGTCGTCGTGTTGTCCATTTCGTCGTATTGCTTTCTTCGTGTCATGGAGTTGCTAGTTTCGTTGTATTGCTTTCTTTGTGTCGTCGTGGTGACAATTTCGCCGTTTTCTTCAATTCGTTGACGGCTGCATAAGTTAGTCAGCGGTAAGTCAACTTTTCCCGCCAACTTTGCGTATGGCAGTTTATCCTAAGAACACGATGATAATAGTCGTAGCATGCCACGCTGCCAACCAATTTATCAAGGGTCAACAAGTAGGCCAGCTCTAGATATTCCAAGGGAAACTCTAAAGCTGCACTTGAGCTATGGTTTTTCTCTCAAAAAGATTGCTGATACGTTTGGGACTTCAAGGAAAACAATTAGTAGACATAGTGTGATGATTTATCAGATGAGGCTTTGGACGCCGCCATGTCTGCTGAATTACAGAACTTTCCTAACTGTGGTATAAGAAGAATGAAGGGGTTTTACTTGGACAAGGCATCATGCGCCGATCAAATTGAAACTTCAGTATCCCCTCCCGGGCATTTGACTATCTTCTGTGCCTGGGAAGTCGGGAATTTGACCTGTGTGTGCGTGGGGTGGGGAAAATTGAATAGGTTTCAAATGATTTTTTTTTGGGCGCTAAAGTCGCTTACATGCTATAAAACACGTGTTTGGACGAGATGGAAGAGTTTAAAGGAAGAGATATAGCATTAGTGAGTGATTGGCTTACAAAAAAGGTCTTTATTAAAGACGACGTGAGCTGACAACGATTGTTTTTTAGTAGGGTATGACAGACAAATACGACGATAGGATAGGGCATTTGAACAATCCAATCTTCAAAAGTTCAAATGCCCGGGGTAGGGGGGGGGGGGATGTTGAAGTCTCGAGTTGATCGGCGCATTAGAGAACAATCGAATCGTGTGAGGTCTTCTCTGTGGAGAACTGATCCCAGTGGCATTCTACTACAGACCTCTCAGCTGAACATCGTAAGCCGACGGCACTACAGTGTACCTGGACCCAGATCATTGTGGCATTTCGATGGCAATCACAAGTTGATAAGATGGGGATTTGTCATCCATGGTTGTTTGGATGGATATTCAAGACGAATTTATGTTTTTGAATTGCTGCACTAACAACAAGGCAGCTACGGCATTACAGTTATTCCTAAATGCAATTCAAAACATTGGAATTCCTTACAGGATAAGAGGTGATCAAGGCACTGAGAATATTGAAGTTTCCAGGTACATGACATCCCATCTCAACAGAGGGCCAGGGAGAGGCAGCTTCATTGCAAGGAAAAGTTGCCATAACCAGAGAATTGAGAGGTTCTGGGGAGATTTGTTTCATGGAAGTACCTTCTTATTCTATCACATTTTTTGCTATCTAGAAGACACGGGATTACTTAACTTGAACAGTGCAACTTACTTATTCTGTTTACACTTTGTATTCACTCCAAGAATAAACCAGCACCTTGAAATGTTTCGATCTGGCTATAACCATCCCCTCTCTTCAGAATCAAACATGACACCCATACATGGGGTCCCTCAGAAGAAAGCTTAGCATCATTTGGTGCTGATTATGATGGTCCTCTCCCATCACGTGAGTATGATGGTGACACCTGGAATGAAATTTCAGTTCAAGTCCCTGAAATTCCATGCCCTTTGGATGATGCAGCATTCAATAGAAGATTCTTTGTGCTATGGCATTGACATATATGCCAGATCATGATAATCTGTCAATACTTGCTGTAGCAAGACTAGCACATTTGGTCTTTGTCATGTTGTGTGAACTTTGCACAACTCACCCTATAGTTTTCCGCTTGCTAGTAATGACTTTTTTTAACAGTTAGAGCAACATTGTGTAAAAATTGAAAGCTGGATATTCGTATAATGGAAGCAGAACAATTTCACACGAAGAGAGGAATGTTAAAAGCCATGTGCCCACATGTGGTTGACTAAATGGAGCAGGAAAGGGGATAAAAGCACAGTATCTTAACAGTATAACTGGTGCACAGACAAGCAAGGATTGCAGAGTTCATAGAGTTGATGTGCTGTCAACAAGACCCAAAGCATTTTTGAATGATTCTTTTACTGCTTTCAAGTCTGTAAATATTTAATTTCTAGCAACAATAAAGTTGAACATTATCTGATTACCTCTGGAGGTAATAAAAGCCAGTAGTTTGCAGGTTCGGCCCCAATAATTTATTTTACCTTACTGATTCATGAACATAAGAAAAACAAAGGAAACATGACAACTGAAGCATTTGTAAATTGTCAACTGTCACATACTGTAATTTAATAACTTACATCAAAAAATGACATGTCACAAAGTTCAACTTGATAAAAATTTTCAACATAGCAAGGGTTAATATCAAAGCCCAGTACAATTAATGCTTAGAAATTAAAAATAAGGTAGGGTGAGAACTGCTATGTAAACATTGTAAAAGGTGCTCGCTCCTTCTGGCAAACAGGAAACTACGTTCCCTGCCAAGTTCATGTACATCCAAGTTACCCACTGCCACTATTGGAAGTATTGAAATGTTTAACACTAAGCAGTGGTTGAATTACAGTTGCTTGTTCTAACTAGTAAACAGCAGTGCATAAAGACTTTGTCATAACAGAAAAACACAGCATTATCACCACTGATAGTAGACACTACAATATTATTGTTTTCCTTTGATATAAGGGTTACAATAAAGGACTTGAACTTACACCACGGTAAACCTATTGCCTCTTATAACAGACCTTCACAAAAGTTGGAAGTCTGCACTGTTTGGAACAAGGGCAGGAATCTTCAGTTCAAATGAACAGGTTGAGGCAAAAAAACCTTCAGTACCATCTACAGACACCTTAATGCATCCAGGCCTCATAGAACCTGTATTTACCTTACTGCCTGTTGTAAATACCAGAAAATCGGACAGATCATCAAGGCTAGCAGTGTCAATAAATTCACAAAGCATTTTCACAGCACTTATGACATTAGCATCCAAGCTTTCATCTGCAAGTTTAAGAAGTTTCTTAACAAAGGTTGGTGAGATAGTTTGACTGTGATGAACAAAGACTGGTTCAAACTTTTCAGTGTTTTTCTCAATTTCATTTAACAAACCAACAATGCTTATTCCTTTTCTAAATTGATCAA
>BLFO01000223.1:123373-130873 GCA_014634245.1 Montipora cactus
GCTAAAAATGCCCATGACTCCTCATATATTCAAGAAAAGGGCAAGATACTACAGTGACTCACTACTCGTTCGTGTACATTTTAGCATAGTCAAAATTGATCAGCGTTTATAATGTGCACTGGAAAAAATACCCAATTTCCACATCTACTCAGTTTCCATGCTTGGTTATTGTATGGTAAATTGTTGGGATAAAATATTCCACAAGAGAGATTGACAGGCAATAGCCAAAGGGAAGTGCACTGCCACATTACAGGAACAAAACTGAAGAAATGGAAGTTGACAAGTTTGTAGAGAGGATGGTACAAGATGAGACTACTATTTCCTTAATGTGGTTTGCAAAAAGAGGCTGTACTCGAAATATTTTTGAAGAAAGTAAGAGTGCAGCGACGACCGCAGAAAGACATTCCCCAGAAACAAGAAGATGTCTTGTCCACTGACAGTGCAAGTGAATCATCGTCCAGTTCCAGTCCTCCTTTATCTCAGTTAGACAGGGTGAAAAGATACAACTTTTAATTTGATTTGGTGAGTGCATTTAAAGGATTAGACAGGGTTAGATTTCAGAATATGGATGTTTGCTGTTTAACGTGGTATTAATGGAGCTTTATCGGAAAATGCGTGGGTAATGAGGTGACTGTAAGGTGGGATTCCACTGTAGCTCTATCTTTAAGTTAGTCTATCAGCCTGAAGGTTTAAATGACAATATTTTGACACAAAGCTGTATTTGAGATTTGTTGCATGTTTCATTAACTTCCACTTATTTTTTAACCCAGAGTACAGCTGAATTGATAGTGATGATAGTCCTGAGAAAATCATCAATCAAAGATGTTAAAATGGATCAGCTGCATGAAATGGGAAAATGTTCAACCTTGGATTACGCAGAGGGAAGGACAAAATGATTCATATCCGAGCCATTGCAATTTCGTTCAACAGTGAGGGTTACATCATAATTTCTGAGGAGGCGGATCTGGGATGCCTAACATGTAATGATGTCAAGATTGTCAAGGATATTAATCTTGAAGATTGCAAGTCCGGCTAAGGGCACTTACTATGCATGTATATGTGACTGCAATTTACCACCAAGTTGGATGTGTTCAGTTAATATCCTAAGAAGTGTTACTGAAATCCAAAAAGAAAATTGGGGGTAACCATGCATTTTTTAAAGAAAATCAATCAACAATATTTGTAAAAAGCTTTATTTCATAGGCACTGAGTTTTCCCACAAAAAATCATAGTGAATAAAATTCGTACTGATTCTAAATGTAGCCAATCCGGAACACGAACAACAAAATTTCACTGTGAAGAAATATCGTTCGTCCAATCAACAACGCGAGGGAATAGAACGTCATCCGACAGCCGTTGCACAAAAACCGTGTATGCTTGTCAAATAGGAGCAAAATCTCGAAATGTCGATATATATATATATATATGTTCAAATTTCGATGTGTATGTCCAAATCTAAAAATAAACGTCGAAATGTCAATATTTAGTCCACAGTTTACAAAAATATATGTCCAAATCGATGTATGGATCTCGTTTTACATTGCATCGTTCTAATGTATTTTTTCGACATATATATTTTGGCTGCAGTGTCGACATATATTTTGTCGTGTAAACTTATGCAAATGACCCGTTTCCCGAGAAGAAACAAAGCGAAGCTGTGCCAATCAAAAACATGGTGGCTCAACGGATTCCAAATGTTGATGTCTTCTTTGATTCCCTTGTCCGTGTGATACATGGCGCCAGAAGTCATTTGTTCACTGATGATATAGATAGCACAGTATTCTGATCTCGTCGACTACACGAGTACAAATGAACATTAACACTTTTTCTGTCAGGAGTAGCAGAATCAAAGCCCAATCAAGAAACTTTCCTTCGAGTTCTACAGATGTTAATTGGATTCATAAGAAATCTCAGAGACATGCTGGATTCTCGGACCTTTCGAAGGGAATTTGAAGTTTATGGGCAAGAATAACCTCAGACTCTCTGTACCAAAGACCGAGATATGTTAAAACTCAAATACAAATGCTGAGACAGGAAGGGTTTTGATGGGAAGATATTGCACGTTACTTTGGAGTTTCTCCCTTTAGATTACGGAGAAGAAGAAGAGAATGTGAACTGCCTGGATACCCTTGTTGCCCGTGTACTTCACAATACACCTCAAGCAGGCCTCAATCTAGTCCTTGGAGCTACGAGAGCTCGAGGACTTCGACTACAACGGGAAAGAATTCGGGACTCAATGATGAGGGTTGATCCAATTACTTCCATCTTACGAAATTCCAGGCCTGTTGTAAGAAGAACCTACAGCGAGCCTTGTCCGAATGCTTTATGTTAAGAGCCAATCTTACCCTTTTGTTCAACTTAAGAGTAATTTCGAGGTCTTCCATGCAAGACCATTTGATTTTTTAAATTCTACATTCCCTTAAATCACACAGCCTTGGTGTCTTTTTAAAGGATCTCAATTCATTAGTTACATTATTGCAATTTGATTGTGTTTTATTGTCCCAGTTATTGGTATCAAGGCTTCAAGTAGGTACATGTATGTTAAGTAGAAACTCATGACCATGAAGCGCTCTTTAAACTCTGGTTCAGAGCTGGAGTTCTTTGAGATTATAAATGTACTTATTTGGATGTAACATAGCTCGCACATTTCATGTGCGTGCAGCTTCGATCTTATTTTTGTCCATATTTGGGCATGAAAATTGATCTCCCAAAATCCCCAGCTTTCTCCCAAGAAAAATAGTTACAACTTACACACTTCAAGGTCATGTGCTACCGGTTGTGGTTATCAAGGTTCCTATGTTGACTTCTTGAGTATCATTATGTATGATAATGAGATTGAAACAACAGAAGATAAAATTGAACCATAACATACCAGTAATCATTTCCCCAAGGAGAAGGTGATATTAACTACTCTTCTCGTGCAATGATGGGAACAATATATACCAAGTGAAAAGACCTGGCCAAAAATGTTTTAATTTTATCTAAGTAGGAAAAACTCCAACAAAGTAAAGTGTGAATCCATTTTCCTTTTGATCAAAGGTGAATAACACACACTATCCTGAGGTTGAGTAGCCAATCAGAGCATTCATTGCCACACTACCTTGTAACCTATGTATGTGTAGTACGTTTTATTACTTTGAGTTTATACTTACATAATTATGCAATTTGCACTATTTAATAATATTAATAACTTATTGAAACAAAATAATGCTAACAAGTTTAGAAAAAAACTTGTTTAATTTAACCCATTGACCCCTCATGCGCCCTAGGACGCCCTCAGTTGATGAGTAAAGTCGTCTAGCATTAGACAGATCTTATCTGTGAAGTCTCACTTCCAGGAGTCAATTGGTAAACAGAGAGATGACCAGTTATGAGGTCTATCATGCTGCTTTTTCCATTGATAGTTTAGTAATCTCCAAATTAAAGCTTTACACCCCTTTCCCCCGTCCCTGTATTCAGTGTTATTAAAAAAGTTTAGTGAAATTAATCAGTGATGTGGGGGTTAGAAAACATTTAGTTAATGCCAGGTGTAAGTGCCAAAGGTGTGAGTTCTCTTTTTCTGTCAAGGATGGGACTAACAGGAATCCAAAAATTCCCAACACTACGAAGATACATGATCACGAATAACAATTGGACGACTGATACATGTGGATTGGAACTCTGAAAGAACCAAACCAAACAAAATACGATGATACAACTCTGAATTGTCGACTTTAACTAGAAAACTGCTAAATAGCGATCAGGTTAACACTGCTCGTAGTGAGATAACTTCCATGGCAGAGTGAGAAAGATACTTAAAACTAGAAATCTGGCTTTTATAGAGTAATACGTTATGCAATGGCTAGTGACATTAAGCATACTAATGAAACAAAAGCAAAGCAAAGTGATTAAAAGGTGAAAGCTAACAATAACGGACAAGCACACTAATGAAAAACCTAACCCTAACACTGACACTAAAAGACAAGGGCTTGAAAAAACACTTAGATCCTCCACCAGGCGTAAAACCAGTGTTTAATGTGCCCCCTTAAATGTAGTAACAACCTGGTCTTGATTTCATTGTTCAAAATACATTTGGATGAGAATCACAAGCTGATAGAGCCCTACAGGAGTGTCATAGATGGTGCCATTGATGGGTATTCACGTTTGATAGTTTTCCTAAGTGCTTCCAGTAACAACAAAGCAGACACAGTCCTTCAGTTATTTCTTAATGCTGTTCAACGGTTCTCTCGTTTAAGAACTGGTATGGGAATGGAAAACGTTAATGTAGCACGAGTTATGCCGGAAAGGCTTGGTTTGAACAGAGGAAGCATCATAACTGGGACATCAGTCCACAACCACCGTATAGAGCGTCTTTGGCGTAAGGTGAATAGAATTGTCTGCAGTCGGTTTGTGAACATTTTCTCGTTTTTAGAAAGAAATGGACTCTTCAATCCACTAAGTGAAATCCATATTTGGTCCTTGCATGTTGTGTACCTTCCACTTATTAGCAAAGCACTTCAAGACCTAATATCATCTTGGAATCATCCCCCTGTGACAAGCGCATGTAACTACAGTCCAGGGCAGCTCTGGGTTGATGGCATGTTAAGGATGAGGAATCACATTCATTCTGCTGTACAGGATGTATTGCAAGGCAATCAACAACCTGATCTACCTAATTATTATGGCATTGATGAAGAAGGGCCTGTGCCAGCTTTACAAACAAACAACAATGAGGTGGTTCCAGAAAATAGATTTCAGCCAAGTGAATACTCCTTGAGAAAAATTCAAGAAGTTCTTTCTAGTTTGGATGAAGTCCAAGAGATGGAAGGTATACTAGCATACCAGCTCATACTTCATATTGCCTTGTTAAATGATCATGTCGGGTAAAGGGTTTTAAATTTTAAGGTTGGTATGTTACATCAAAAATAATGGTCATAGGCAAATTTCAACACACTAAAATTTGCACATGGTTCTGAGGGTTAGGGGCTCAAAGAAAACCGAAAAGTCTTGATTATCTTTGAAGATGAAAAATAAAATCATTTTACTTTTATTCCCCTTAGCCTCGGAGTTAAGATGGAATAACAAATAAACCAAGATTGGCCTACTGGTCTTGAATTTCATAAAAAAAGGATCACAAAAAGTTTTCAATTTTCTGGAGTCTTGCGGAGATGTAACGTAGAGCAGCTGAGTATTAAATAAGTAAAAAAAAAATGACGCCTTCAGTCAAATTTACACTAAATTTTAACTTTTATTATTAATTAACTGGAACTCTTTTACCCTATAGATCATTTTGAAGTGTATTGTTCACATACAGCTGTAGTTATGCTGGCAGTTTTATTCTCAAGGCTACGATAAATAGAATCTAAATAGTTCTTGTTGTAAATTGCTCAGATTCACTTTAAAGTCAACAAAACGTGCCAAACTTGTTATCAGAGATGTTTGATACACCATCTATCACAAAAGCTGAACTGCGAAATCATTGGTAAGAATGTCAAGTGCCATTATTGGTCTAAAATAGGAACAAGGTTGAAATGCTGGGTCCCAGGTATGCTGTAGAAAAAGTAACTCACTCACTCCTTGATCAGTAAAGTGAAAAAACCATTTCCTAAAAGATAAAAAACCTATTTAAACTCAACTACAAAATAATCACACGAAAGTTCTCATAACATTATTGGTGGATTTTCATCCTCTTCCATATCCCACAAACTGACAATTTATACAGCCTTTCATTGCCCTTTTGGAGGAACTGTAATTTGTATGTTCACAAGTTAAGTGTATCATCCCAAAACATGAATCTGCATGTGGAAAGTGCGCCATTGGGAGACGTAACCTCAGTTTGGTACCCTTTGGAAGAAATGGATCACCAAAAACAAACTGAATGAGATTCTTCAGTGCTGGTAAACCTGACAGCTCAGAGGCGTTGTCATTGGCAATGTCTTGTTACTCCAAATTGAAAAAAAATGAGCAAAGCCTTAATGATTTTTGTCCCTCTTCCCTGTAATAAAACGCACCCAACCATCAATAATATTTTATTAATCCAAAGAGGGGACATACCTACAATGCTGCTTTGGACGATAAATGCACATGCAATGTTTATGTTCTTCAGTTGCATGCATTTTACAACATAGACAAACCATGATAGTACATTGCATGCAGCAGTACTATAAGAGGGGATAAGGTGGGTGGAGAACAGTATCACTACAAGTTCAGTATGGTAAAGGGGGCTTTGTCCAAACTTATTTCGCTATTAACAATGTACACTCCAGTGCAACCAAAAAGTACATTTGGCTGTTAAAATGCAAGTCCGTCATTTTCTATCAGTTCCTACTCAAATCAGTAGTAATGATTATGCTAAAACAGAATTGGTACATAAACCATAAAGGTGTTGCATACGAATGAGAAATCTCAAAAGGAGACAGTTTCTTTGTTAGGAGACGGAGAGATTTATTTATCATTAATGAGTTGGGGCATAATCTGAAAAAAAATTTCACTGAGATCACTAATTTTTTTGTTCATTTATGTTCGAGTTTTTGTGAACCCAATTATGACATGAGATGCTTAGTTCCCCAGATGATAAACTGTTCATCTAAGCAATCACATACACTGTGAGCAATTACTACTCACCACACTCTGGCAGTTCATCAATGTAACGACAGAATCATTCAACCACTTCAATTTCATGTGCTGTCAAACTTGTTTGGTTTACTTCGATCCTTTCCTGTACGTCTTTGGTTGTGTATGATATGTCAGTAGTCAATTGGAAGACCAAAGGGAGGACAAATTCTCTCAAGTTTATAGAGTCCAATCCTGTGCGGATGGCATCAATTTCATTGCGTCGCATCTTAAATACTTGGTGAAGTAGTATAATTATGCTGAACAGCCCTTGTCTTACTCTTCAGAAAGTTGAAGCGTACGAGCTCGGAGGCTTGTTCACATACAAATGAAAAACAAGAATTGTGAACCGGTAAAATGTTAACAGTCACGTGATTTAGATGCTAAATCTAAGATGCTCCGCGAACCTCGATTTCAAAGTCTGCTCGGTCTCTCCCACATACGAGCTGCCACAGTCCACCCCTTGGCACGTAACCCGATAAAAAGGGCCACAAGTGTCTTCTTGTTTCTGTGGGTCTTTTGGAAACTACAACAATTGTCTGAGGGTGTTTTATGGTTTAAATATAGTGTCCACCCCATGTTGTTTCAATGTGCGTCGTAACTCCTCGGACGACGATGGCGGTTCGTCTAATAGGTAGATGGTGTTGGCTTTTTTGAGATTTGTTAGTGCTGTCTGAGTCCTGTAATGCCCATTCCGGGTATCCACAATCTTTGAGTCCTGTAATTCCCATTCTGGGTATCCACAATCTTTGAGGGCTGCCTTGATATGTTCTAGCTCCCCCTTGGTGTCCTCAGGGTGGCTTGGAACTGTGTTGTCGCTGTGAAACAGGGTACGGACAACACTCATCTTATGCTCCAGTGGGTGATTTGACTCCCAGTTGAGGTATTGGTCCGTGTGGGTAGGTTTCC
>BLFO01000223.1:133373-140873 GCA_014634245.1 Montipora cactus
GGGAACGGTGAACGTAATGTGGGACAACGCAGCTTCTCTATGTTTTGTTACGAATTCCAAAGCTAAAGAACAAAATCTTAAGGGAAGGAAAGTAGATTTATCGATCCTTAAGATCAGAGCCCAGGATGAGAAGATTAATACGATGAAATATATACTACCCTTAGTTGATGCACCGGTTTTTATGGAGGGACATGGTCACCGACAAAGCACCTGACACCTTTGTGATACAAAGAGTTTCATTTGGAGATAAGCCCTCTGCAGCCATCACTACGATGGCCTTGCACAAGACAGCAGAGATGAGAAGTGAGCAATATCCGGATGCTGCAAAAATCGTGAAACACAACACATATATGGATGACATTATAGAAAGTACCACAGACCTTTCCACTGTGCAGAAATCAATGCAGGACATCGAGACCTTAATCATTAAAGGCGGATTTAAACTGAAGGAATGGACCTTTTCCCATGACTCAAGCAATAGTAAAAAGTCTCTACCAAATGAGTCGAACGTAGCGACTGAAAAGGTGCTAGGAGTCAATTGCGACTTCTTTTCGAATCGAAAACGCGGAGTGTAGAAAGACAATCCTAATAACGATTCGAAACTCACACCACCACTTATGAAGCGGATGGTATTGTCACAAGTCAACAGTATGTACGACCCTCTAGGACTAGCAGGACCCTTCACAGTGCGGGCCAAAATCTTAATGCGACATTTATGGGCAACTAGCGAAAAGCTCGATTGGGATGATCCGATACCGGACGATAATAAACAACAATGGTCAGCATTCTTTAAGGAATTACCTGAAATGAATCAAGTCAAATTTGAGAGATGTTTAAAGCCTTCAGACGCAGTTTGCAATCCTGTTCTTATTATCTTCTGTGACGCTTCAGAGGACGCTTATGGCTCCTGTGCGTATGTATGATGGCAACAACAGGGCGGAGGGTTTGCATGCAATTTGATTGTTTCTAAAAATCGTCTTGCACCAACAAAACAATGTTAAGTAAGCGGCTTAAATCCTTCATCGATAAAGAATGTAGATACACTTTTGAGAAATGCTACTACGTAGTCGACTCTCAGAAGAAGAGAGAGCTCTAGCTTCTACTAGTTGGTTGCGCTTTATTGGCAGCACCACATATTTTATTTGCTCCTACTTTTTATGTCTTCATGTTCAACATTGTGGTTGACTTTCAATTTTTTAACATCACTGGTGGATATATTAACTTATATTACTCATTGTGGTCAAGTTGTACTACTCTTCAACTCGTCTCTGGTCAATTTTTACTTCGTTATCGAAGTTACCGCATCTTAATGCGGCTGACTGGTCAAACGTCAAAGTTGCTGGTATTGCTCATAATATCGTGCAGCGTGGTTGTAAAGCAGGGAGAAACAAACCAAGAACCATCAGAACACTTACTGGCATCCGAAGAAATGGTAAAGATCATCAAAATCTTAATCTTGGACATTTTCTTGATTCTACGCCATTGAATATGCACATTTCCAATGAAGAGGTAAATGCGCATTCCCTTGGGGAGAGTTCAAAAACTTTGCATTTGATTAGTGCATTGTGTTATAAATTCCATCGTCAGCTTGAAATACTTCATTATGCATCGTTGACTGGTTTTGATCTAGATAGTGCTGTAAACAACCGTGTCCTCAAGAATGTTAAAATCTCAAAACCGAACCCATCTCGACCTAGAATAATTCCAAGATAAATGATCTTAAATTCAAGATCTTTAGTAAAAGCTGATGCTGCAACTGCTCTACACACTGATTTAGCGACAAACAAAGTTTCACATCTAGCTGTGGTACTGTGCTCCGACATCAAACATGGACTGTATATCGGCAGCTAGAGGCGCCTTTGTATACTTTCAGCCCGATGTCATGAGCTGCGCCCTTCGCAATTCAGTCCTCGACTGCAAGTAAGGGTGATTAGCACTAGCAATATTTATTTTTAAAGTTGACATTTGTATTGTATCCGAGACTTGGCTGAAAAAAGAAGTTCCATCTCATCTTGTATGTCTGTTGGGTTATACTATCGCACGGAAAGATCGTCTTCAACCAAGATCAGGGGGCGGAGTAGCAATTCTATGTAGGAACGATTGGAAGGACAAAATCACTGATTCAAGAAATCCTTTTGAATGTCTTTGGTGTACAATTGAAACTCCTAACTCTCTTTTTTATATTGCGGCAGTATACAATCCTCCTGATCCAAGCTATGGCACAAATGAATTCTTGGTCTATTTATCCAACTGCTGTGATCTAATTTTATCAAAGGATCCTAATGCTAAATTGATAATTGCTGGCGACATAAATCATCTTGACACCAGGGACTTTGTCACGCAGCATGCTTTCAAACAACTAGAGGAGTAAGTACCCTCGATGTGTTCCTTACAAACCGACTGCTTCTATGGGACACTCCAACAGTTTTCCCTAGTTTAGTTCGATCAGACCATCTAGCTGTGCTCGTTCCCCCAAGAATGGCAATAAAGCCAGTCAGACGAACAGTGTGCTTCCGAGATGTACGGGAACATCATAAGATTAAAATGGATAAAGAATTACAACACATGGATTGGAGCGATATTTTATCATCAGACAATCCATCTGAATCAGTGATAACATTGAATAACAAACTCGAGGGTTGTCCAATACACCCAAACTGAGTCCGATGGACGAAGGCCATGAGCAACCAGACTCACCGGAAGTCAGTTCGCGAGAGACTTAGTAAATATACAGCAAAGTATAGCTGAGGAGGGGGTGGAAATGTCAGCAAACGGACTCCATCGGATCCGATGGAGACGGGTTGCCGTGGCAAGAATCCATCGGACTGCCGCGAGTCAGTTCGTGAGAGACTTAGTAAATATACAGCAAAGTATAGTTGAGTTGATCTCTCGTTCTTATAGTGCATTGATCAAATCATTTTACAATTGAACTTGAACTTTTGAACTTTATTGTCACAATATAACATTACAATTCTTAACTTTTTTAGGACAGAACAGTCCAGGACAGGACAGGACAGCCTACATGTCAATGGGTATCCCACCAAATTCGTTGAAAATGCTGCCCAACCAAGGTCTGGTCCACAAAGCCATCATCCTGACCCGGCTGGCCTTGCCGTGGTACCCTATGTTCAAGGGATATCGGACAGGGTAAAACCACACTGCAACATTTCAACATAAGGACTGCTTTTAAGCCCATACGCACACTTGCTTCTGTCTTCAAAAAACCGAAGGACCGTCCATCGGAAGAAAAAATAGCAGGCATCGTTTACAAGGTTGAATGCAAAGACTGCGATTTCTCCTACATTGGTGAGAGCAAACGGTGTTGGACTTCGAGGAGAGTGGAACATGATCACGCGCGTGCCGCGAGTAAAGAGTCGGCAATCCGACAGCATGCCGAAAGAACCACGCACGATATCCATCCACGCTACGGCCAAATTCTTGAAAGGAATGAAACTAATTACAAGCGCAGAATTTTTCTGGAGTCTTTACACTCAAACATCGATAAGAACTCTGTGAATGAAAGAATGGAGTTCCCAAGGGCATTTGTGCCGCTGTTAAGATCTCTTGGGAGCGAAAATAAGAAGCAGTGATTTTTGAATTTTAGATTCATTGTCCCCCGAAGAAGAACCAGAGATACCGTTCGAAAATTTGGGAAACCTATTTAATTTTAGATCAGTTTTAAGCCCCTTTTTTAGCACTTTTTTTACAGTTGGCCCGCAAATAGTAAATCTAATCTAGACGGGTCAACTGTGTACAATACCTCTACTACAATTTATTCTTTCTTTTTTTAAAAAAAAATGGATTTCACTTTTGATAATTTTTCCATTAAATTTTTGCTCATTTTTTCTAAATCCCAAGCAATAGAACGCAGTGTGTGGGCATGTTCATAGCCAGCGTTTTGTATAAATTTCATTTTACGGTTCGGTTAACTACAGGAAATAGCACTCGATTCCTGTTTAAGACTAAGTGCTCGTTTCAGTGATTAGGCCTAAGCACTCTCGTAAAATTGTAGCTTTCATTTTGTGCTTCGGTTTACTACACTACTCACGAGTGCGTGTGAAGAAGAAAGCACTGCAGTACACTTAAATACACTTTTCACGAGATCTTGTGATGAAGAAAGCACTCATTTACTGATTACGCCGAAGCGCTGGCTTCCGTGATTAGTCCAAAGCACTCATTGAAATACTAGCTTTCATTTTGTTGTTCAGTTCACTACACTTTTCACGAAATCGTCTTGCCCTTGAACAATTTTCATTCCTTGACTACGGGATTGCGGACCGCAATGGCAGTTCATTATAGCGATATTTCAAAAGTGTAAGCGCTTGTTTCAGTGATTAGGCCTAAGCACTATTGTAAAATTTTAGCTTTCATTTTACAGTTCGAAGAAAGCAGTCGTTTACTGATTACGCTTAAGCGCTCCTTTCAGTGATTAGGCCTAAGCACTCTCTGCTTTGTGCTTAACCTTGTTGGCGATTGTGGCAAAATTGTCACTTTCGCCATATTTGCCTAATTCGCCAACATTTTCTCTTTTTTGCCATTTTTTGTTGTTGCGTGCATTTCTGGACATATCTCCGATGGCTTCGGTGGTTCAGTGACATTGCGCACACCGAGCTGGACGTTCTGTGAACAAGTTCTTGCTGGGGTAGTAATAATTTTTTGGGTTTGTTAAACATCCTTCAATTTTGTTTTCACTTACTTATTTTCATAAATAAATAACATCAGTTATTCTGAATTAATCAAAATTTCAATCAGAAAATCAAATGGAAGTTTTAATCCAGGGAAAGGCTCTCGTTCAGAATATCTTTGTCTTCTACACTGATTTTACTGAACAGCTAATAATTTATTGTTGTCGGAGATTGTGTGAAAAGTGTAGTTGACCGAACCGCAAAATGAAAGCTAAACTTTTGCAAGAGTGCTTACTGGGGCCTAATAACTGAAAGGAGCGCTTAGGCTTAATCAGTAAACGAGTGCTTTCTTCTTCACATAATCTCGTGAATAGTGTAGTTAACCGAACTGCAAAGTGAAAGCTAAAGAGCGATACCTGGTTTAGTCAAGTTTTCATGTCCATTTTTAATTCGTTTGGGAAAATGGCGGGACGATTTAGTTCACTTAAGGTGCTTGGACACGGTCGAGGTATAACGCGGTTACATGGTATTCATGGGGATTTGTTTTTGCTTAAATGAGTGCTGAGTATTTAAAGTAGTGAATGGTAATCAGTGAAATCAACCAAGTCTAGTGTGCAGTTTAGACGTTCTGGAACTCACTTAGAGAGTCTGGCTATTCTAGAACTCTAGACATTCTAGAGCCCACAGAGGGTAACATATAACAATTGAGAATTCTAGAACTTAGAACTCTGGAAATCGGAACTCTAGAACTGCGAATTTTGGCTTTAATCAGAACTTTAGAAGTTTGCACATACGACCATTTTACTAGAGCGGTTCTAGAATGATATAGAACTTTCTATAGAGCTCTTCAAACTAGAGCAGTTCTAGAATGCTATAGAACTTTCTAATGTCATAACCTTGACCATTCTATATTTCACATATAATCAGTATAGAGCTCTTCTAACTAGAACAGTTCCAGAATGCTATAGAAGTTTCTAATGTCTTATGGAATTAATCACAATTTCAATTAGAAAAACAAATGAAAGTTTTCATCCAGGGAAAGGCTCTCGTTCACGCAGAGTATCTTTGTCTTCGTCACTGAAATCAGTGGATTTGACTGAAAAGCTAATAATTTATTGTTGTCGGAGATTGGATGACAAGAATTTCTGTCGCAATCTGAAATTCAATGACCTGGATTTGTGAAAATATTGTTCAGCTTCATGCTTTAAAGAACGAGGTATAATGTGGAGTGCAATGTTTCGTGATGTTGACTTTCGCCTCATGTCTTAAAGAACGACTAATGTTACATGTGTAGCGCGCTTGTATTGCCTCATGGCTTTAAGAACGACGTATATTTCACGTGTAGCGTGTGCTTGTTTCGCGTCATGGCTGAGAGATATTTTCTGTCACGCGTGAAATGACTTTCGAGAGTCCGATTGACTCTTGCCAGGAAGAGCTGTCTCCATCGGATCCGATGGAGTCTGTTTTTCAACCCCCCTCGCTCCTGTTAACCCTGTTAACCCTCACTTCCGATACCACTGATCAAGCGCCATGCACCCATTTCCGGTTCCGGTCGCCATCGGACTCAATCCGGCCCCGAGTGAAGACAACCCGACTCAGGTCGAGTGTATTGGACATGTATGACAAACTCTGGTCTACCTTTGATAAGTGCTTTCCGATGAAAAAGATACGTATGTCATTGAGGGATCCCCCCTTTATGTCTCCTTTAGTTAAATATCTACTAAAGATGAGATATAAACTTAACAATATCCAAAGCCAACAAGAAAAAGTAACTCTTCAAGAGAAAATCAACAAGTTAAAAAGAGGAAACCAAATCGCTGCTGTGAAGGAAGAGAACAACAGACACAAAAATGGATCTAAATGCTGGTGGAGTACCTTAAACAAGTTGACTGGGAGGGATCAAAATACCCCAGTGAGTAATATCATTAGCCCTGACGAAATTCACTTATATTTCCAGTCTATTAATACTGATCCTGATTATAGCAGACCCGAGCAAGTTGAAATACCTGAAGGATGTAGGAACCATACATCGACGAAAGAACTGTCAGCCTGTTATTAAGCAAACAAAAAATATCAGCTAGTGGCCCTGATGATTTACCATTCTGGCTTTGGCGTGACTATTCCCACCATCTAGCACCTATAATTTGCAGTATTTTCAACTGTTCACTGCGAAAGCAATCTGTGCCCCAGCTTTGGAAGCTTGTTAATATCACGCCAATCCCCAAAGCATTGCCATTCAGTGAATGTAATCAGCTGAGACCCATCTCATTGACCCCCATCATCATGAGAATTTTCGAGAAAGCTGTCTACAAAAAAGAAATATGCGGATGTCTTGAACAAGCTATTGGACCAGATCACTTTGCCTACAAAAAGAACTGTAACAGTACCTTGGCGTTGATCAAATGTCAGCATTACTGGTTGAAATCTAACTGTGTTAGAGTTTTCTCATTTGACTTTACTAAAGCATTCGACACTCGAACATCAGAATCTCTCATCAGATCACTCAAGGCTGCCATTGAAGAAAGCATCCTAACGTTTTCAGAACTTCAAACGGTACTCTTTGAAGTTGCTAACCTAATTACTTTTAGGCCGTTCCACAACACGAGTACCAAGTGGCCCTTTTAAAGAGTCAACAAATCCAAGACTCCGATTTGAATTCATTCAAAACATAATTAATAGCATATACTAAAGTTTATGCTACCAGAGGTCTTCAAATAATTATTGACAAGACACTTTTTTCAAAAAAGGATAAATCTGAGTGGATGTCATCAAATAACTCGCATTGCAGTCAATTGAATTTAGACACAGTACTTTTGCTTTACAAAATCACTACACATTAATGTTCTACAACATGATCTATTAAATTATGGTGAAA
>BLFO01000223.1:148373-163012 GCA_014634245.1 Montipora cactus
GCCTCTTGGCACTTTCCTCAAGCTGGGAGATGGCAGTAAGAAAACGTCCTTGTTGAACAGCGGAGAAGTCATACATGTGCTCGTAGAGGTGAACGATTAACTCGAACCCCGGGCATATGGAAGTGTTCTCTGGCGACACAATCGTCTTTGAGTGATACTGCCACCATAATTTGCTACAGGGTTGAAACTACAAGCAATTTCTCGCGAAGTACGGCTGTTGGCGGGAAAAGCTGCGGGATCTGGCATGGGTCGTGATCTTGGAAAGTTAAATCTTGATGACAAGTCTTTGTTTACGTTCCGGAAAGTACCCACAACAGTAACGAGCGGGGAGCACTATTGTTGCTGGAATCCTGTTGAATTGAAGAACCTGGCCCCGCTTCTCTTATCTCTGAACTAACAAGTTCTCTCACAAGGCGCTGGATTCTGTCTTCCTCCATTGCTGCCATATTTTTGTGCCTCACGTTCGTTCTTCTCGGGATACGGGTCAGTTCATTTGCATAAGTTTACACGACGAAATATATGTCGAAAAAACACATTAGAACGAGGCAATATAACACGAGATCCATACATCGATTTGGACATATATTTTTGTAAACTGTGGACACAAATATTGCAAGTGCAGATAAATATTGTTATTTCGACATTTATTCCTATTTGACAAGCATACGCGGATTCTGTGCAACGGCTGTTGGATGACGTTCCATTCGATACGTTCATTCATCACTAGTGAAATTTCATCGTTCGCGTTGCTGATTGGACCAACGATATTTCTTCACATTGAAATTTTGTCGTTCGTGTTCCTGATTGGCTACATTTAGAATCAGTACGAAATTTATTCACTATGATTTGCGTGGGTAAATCTCAGTACCTAAAAGAAATGTGTGGTTACACCCAATTTTCTTTTTGGATTTCAGTAACACTTCTTAAGATCTGCTTTTCCCGCAAATTCAGTAAACCGCGCAAAAATACCTTTGAATTAGTAGGCACCGTCCTTAACTCCACTTTAGAGCAAAATGGCCCAAGGAATAGTCGTTATCAAATCTTAAGGCTTCTTTAAATTGCAGAATGGTAAATTCTAATAACAACAACTAGTTGTTGTTATATTTTTTCACACATGTTCTAAATTTAGCCCAAGCCAGGCTGGCTCACCTCATGTAATACCGGGCTGAAGCTCATCCCAGCAAACCCGACCATCCCAGCTGACTGGGCTGGCCCGGCTCATGTAATCGGCCCCTAAGAGAGTTTAGGCGCGAAAGCAAGCAGGTGTGTGCGCTGCAGCCAGCCGGCATTTCCCACGTTCAATCGACATAGTTGCGTGGCCTGTGCAACAAAGATTTTCACGCAGTAGAAAGTTTTAGAAGTCGTGCGACGAACATAGAGATGTAAAAGGTAAGCTTGGCGTTGTGTACTAGACAAGTTAGTGAGCAAAGGAACAGGTCGAGAAACTTTCCTCATTGAACGTGCTATGCAACTATAGCGATCGATGAGGAAAACTACTTCGTGAAAGAAAAGATCAGAGTCACCTGGCTGCTCCTCTTTGTGACCAATCAGAGGCAGGGAGTTCGAGAGCTTTTGGAACTGATTCGGAAAGAGTAAGTGCCCAAGGGTTTTTCCCGTTCTATTGTCCCGACTAGCTGCCCCTGGACCTCAGAGGGATGGATCTAGGACAATTGACGCCATTCACTCAATTGCTTAAAATGTCAGCGTGTAAACGCAGTTTATTATATGTATGTAAAAAACGAGGTTAAAAAGCTGAAAGCAAATCAATAATCTTCCCTCTGATTGTTTATCGGTTGCCACATATCTAGGGTCACTCATTCAAAGCAATTCCTCTTTTTCGGCTATAGAAGCCGCCTTTTATGGCATTCGTTTCATAATTCTTGCGAATCTATTCTTGTTAAAGGCGTTTTGGAATCAGCTAAAAGAAGCCTCTCTAAACCAGTAGTGAAAAAAGAGCCTGTCACTCCTGATATGATTTTGGCAATGTGTGAGAAGTTTGCTTGTGTTCACGCTAATATGTCTGATTTACGTGCTGCTGCTGCTATTCGTGTTACAGCTTACGCTGGTTTTTTGCCCTTTGATGAGCTTGCACTTTTGCTCAAGTTTTGTGACGGGAAATATGTTGAGCGTGAGAGTCAGACGGATATTTATAGAAATGGTAATGCTGTTGTGTTGGCCAGGACTGAGAATTTTACTTGTCCATTTAGCTTGTTGAGTAGATACGTGCAGGCTGCCAACATTGATCTATCGTCAAGCTTGAAGGTTTTTTCGTACCTTTCAATTTTCAGTATACATGTAGATCCAAGTCTTCCTATACCTTAAGAAGCACCAGTATTTCTTATACACAAGCTCGGGAGGTAGTTCCGCTACCCGAATAAATTGTTTGGCCTCCACAGTCTTAGGTCTGGTGGCGCTACTGCTGCTGCCAACGCGGGCGTTTCTGATAGGCTGTTCAAGCGTCACGGCCTGTGGCGTTCAGACAAAGCCAAGGACGCATATGTCAAAGACAATCTCGATGCTTTACTATCAATTTCCAAAAACGTAGAGCTTTAGGGCCTTGCTACAATCCATTGATATTACAATTGTTATTACGGTTAGTAAGTTTTAATGGAGATTTCATTTGTAGCGTTGGCAATGGTACCTAGGAAATTTTGGACCATTGAATCTTGAACCCGATTTGTGACGAATCTAGAAGTCTCGTTTTTTGACTCTCGGATATTTTTTATTTTTGCGGTTAGTCTCGGGCTTATCATTGAACAACCTTCACATTACATTAGATCTTTCTTTCGTTATTTCGACATAAGGAATTATAGCTGGCAATAAACGAGATGCCTATTCCTGATCCTTGTCTGCGTTTGATGATATTTAGTATGAAAATGATTTCTTCTCGTTTCACTGCAGAGTGATTAGATAACAAATGTATTTTCTCATGTTATTAAATGTACGCTATTGCAGCTCGGGCGTTTCGGTATGCACACTTAGGTGTGCACAGTCTGGTAGTACGCATGACTTTTTGTAGTCAGGTATATATACATGTACTTAGACATTTCTTGCAGTTTCAAGGTCACTCGACGGCATCTCTCACTACCTTTCTGTAAAATGTCCTTTGTGATATTCATACTTATACGCTAATGCAATGAATCAGTTCCGACTACTAGGGTGTCAGGTTGATGTTTGCTCATTCGAGAAGTATTCATATGAGCTACTCGACATAGCTGGCAATAAACGAGATGCCTATTCCTGATCCTTGTCTGCGTCTGATGATATTTAGTATGAAAATGATTTGTTCTCGTTTCGCTGCAATAATAAAATAGAAAGAGAGCATTTTTTTGCGCGGATGGCTTTAAGGAACCAAGTCGAATACTCCAAGTCCGTAAAACTTATTTTTGCAGTTTAAAGTACGTAGTATAACATACAAATTATGGACCTTTCTTATTCCGGTTCCGGATTCTTGTCGATGATCAGTATTTGAAAAAAAATCGTCCAAATCATGAATGCACCAATCCAAAGCTGAATGGCAACAAGCCGATTCTAAAAATGGCCATCAATAATTTCAGCTCTAAAAAACAACATCAATTGATTGTTCAAGGGAAAGAACATATAATCGCTATCGAACTTTTTCTTCCTGTTTAAGTTATGCCTCTGCGTTATGCCTCATTGCCATTTGCGTTATGCGTCTTTGCGTTATGGCTGTTTCCCTCATGCCTCTTTCCGTGATGGCCATTTGCAGAATCGGCTTGTTGCCATTCAGCTTTGGATTGATGCATTCATGATTTGGACGATTTTATTTCAAATACTGATCATTGAGTTTTGTCATAGATATACCTCCATAGTTTTAACCTTGACCCTTGACCTTTTCTTATATTATCACACTATTATGTAATCTTATGCATGATGTCCATAACAATAAGGTACCTTCTCGCATTCTAAATCTGTTTCAAAAAAGAAGTAGTTGTCATTCATGTAATTTTTTTACTATAGCATCGGCTTAATAATAATAATAATATACCGTTTATTTGCCACATTGTGAATTAACTGAATTAAAGGGCTAAAAATTTACAATCACTAAATAATTAAAACTACTACTACTACTACTACTACTACTACTACTACTACTACTACTACTACTACTACTACTACTACTACTACTACTATAAAAACAACAAAAATATCTTATTAACTATTTACATAACTACATATTTACTATTGAATGAGATAAAGGAACCTGAACGCTGGGTCCGGCAACAACTCTTATCACCGTAAACAATATTTCTATTGTTGTAGCCGGACCGCAGGTTGCAACTATGTCCACTAGTTGCTGTTTTCGGTATGAGGAAGTTAATGGGGTGATCATTTTGAGCCATCTTCCGAATATATTTACAGCAGAGATGAGTTCGTCTTTCTTTCAGGCTACTAAAGTTGGTAATATTAAGCGCATCTAAATAACTGTGGCATGGATAGATAATTTGTAGTGCCCCTTTTTGAATAACCTGCGATCAGGCTCTATTTTAGTTTCGCGTGTTGTGGAGTTGGCGAAACGAAAAATAGAGCCTGACCAAATTCCTCTTCGAAATTCCTTCCGCCTACTTTTTTTGATTGATTGACATGTCCTTCATCGGCCAATCAAATTTACTTCCATTACACCAATACACGCGTGGACGGCAGATTCACGCAATTTTGTTTTGACCAGAGTTAATTACCGTGGGAGGAATATTGTAAACGAATTCGAAAGTTACCGTTGGCTTTAATTTGAGAAAAACACATTTAAAGCATGGGGAATGTTTTCGACGACTATATTGCGGCAAAGGCCGGTGTAATTCTCCCTCCGAACTTCACTGAATATGCAATCTTTTAAGCTTGACATCTTAATTTGTAATTCAGATAACCTAGCATTTTGTCGTTGGACCGTTTGGCAATAGATTTTTAAAGAAAAAAAAAGAGAAATACATTATTCCTTTAACGTGTTTGCCCATGAAGGTTTCTTTGGTGATTTTTTCGGGTAATATCTTCAGTTGCAGTGTATTTCTAGAATTGCGCGCAGTAAAATCATGATAAGTTTGGCTGTTAATTTTTTGATGGAGTACGGACAGTAAGATGGACTCGCAAAGTTTATTTTATTGTTGTACAATTGATCTCTCTGGAAACATGCCATTTTAGTTTCTGGAGTGCGAGTTTAAAGTTGAATCAACTGGAAATATTATGAAGTGTGCAAACAAACCGTGTCACGTACAGTAAATAAATAAAGCGCACCGTTTGATACACAGATATTCAAAACATGCATTCGTGTAACTTGCGATTTTATCAGCATCTCCTCCTGTTGATATATATGTCCCTTGTCTCATCTAGGAAACCAATATGCATCGGCTTTCATTGCCATTTGAAACTGAGAACCAGCTATTTAGCTTTCAAAACATCAGGGAAGTTTGTGCCAAAGTACTTTCAACCCCATGGCCACAGAGCTCGACAACGGAATCGCTAATTTCACTCGTTCCAGAGATTCAAACCCGATTCTGGACAAGTTATGAGATGTTTCAGATGGCATATCTCCATTTATACAAATAAAATCAAGTTGCACCGTCCACGGCATTGTAAGAACAAAAGGGAGCAAATCTTTTCGTACACTTATGGCGGATTAGTCTCGAGGAGTTCGCGAGAGCTCCGCGCAATCACGATGGCATTTTCACTTCCGGCATTTCAACAGCCAATCAGATCACGAGTTTGGTCGGCCAAAATTTGGCCGTCCGGAATTCTTGAGAGACTTTTGGTCAGGCCCAATTTTAGCGAGCGACGACATAAGAGAACATATTGGCGAAGCTAAAAATGGGCCTGATCGCAGGTTACTTTTTGAATTAATTCCAGCTTATTTGAAAGAAATTCAGGAATATCTTGCAAGACTTGCACGCCGTATTCTAATATAGGTCTTATTCTTGTCAGGTAAACTTTGAGGATTCCATCTCTATTAACATTAAGTTTTTTAACAATCCCTAGGGAATACAGGCGCCTCGAGGCTTTTTTCGATATGTAATCAATATGCTCGCTCCACTTTAAATCATTACTGATAATAATACCGAGTAGTTTATAAGTTGTTACATGTTCAACTGTGTTATTACCTAGGACAATTGGGTTTCAGGAAATCGTTATGTTAACAATGCCGATCTAATCAAGTGAAGCCATGATCCTCGCAGCTATGAACGCAGTTTTTGCAATTGCGTAGAGAAGCCTGAAAATTTAGGACTTCAACGGGGTTTGAACCCGTGACCTCGCGATACCAGTGCGACGCTCTAACCAACTGAGCTATGAAGCCACTGACGTTGGGAGCTGGTCACTTGTAGGTTCTAATGTTCCCGTGAGGAATGAATCAATGATGAAATGATATACCGGTATGACTTGGATCATGTATGAACTGCGGATATGAAATCAAGTGAAGCTATGATCCTCGCAGTTATGAACGCAATTTTTGCAATTGCGTAGAGAAGCCGGAAAAATTCAGGACTTCAATGTGGTTTGAACCCGTGACCTCGCGATACCGGTGTGACGCTCTAACCAACTGAGCTATGAAGCCACTGACGTTGGGAGCTGGTCATTTGTGGGTTCTAATGTTCCCGTGAGGAATGAATCAATGATGAAATGATATATGACATGGATCATATACGAACTGCAGATATGAAATCAAGTGAAGCTATGATCCTCGCAGTTATGAACGCAATTTTTGCAATTGCGTAGAGAAGCCTGTTCGTTCAGTTCATATATGATCCATGTCATATATCATTTCATCATTGATTCATTCCTCACGGGAACATTAGAACCCACAAATGACCAGCTCCCAACGTCAGTGGCTTCATAGCTCAGTTGGTTAGAGCGTCGCACCGGTATCTCGAGGTCACGGGTTCAAACCCCGTTGAAGTCCTGAATTTTTCAGGCTTCTCTACGCAATTGCAAAAATTGCGTTCATAACTGCGAGGATCATAGCTTCACTTGATTTCATATCCGCAGTTCATATATGATCCATGTAATATATCATTTCATCAATGCCGATCTAGAAGTATAAAAACTGTCCTTCTCTCCCTTTGGGGCAAAGCTGTGGAATGAGATACCCATTCAGGTAAAGCTAGTAAAAAATGTTGATAAGTAAGTTCTTGCCTATTTGTCTCTATTTGTTCGATTCGTGTCATTCTTTCTTCTTTGTGTTATCTAGTTTTCATCTATTTTATAATTCAATTTGTTTCATTCTTTTTTTCTTTATTGTGTTATCTAGTTTAAATTAATTTTCATTTTTCTCATTTGAAAATTGTAGACTTTCCTTATTTAGCTTTAGTCTTACATATAATTCCATATTCCATTTTCCTGCCTCGAATTGCTTTGCTAGTTGAAGATAATGCTTTTGTAATTTTATCTGTTCATAAATAAAGATTTGTTTGTTGTTTTTTACCGCCATGTGCTTTAGGGTAAAGCCTCCTTCTTATTCATTGCATTCAATCAGACAGCAAAAACATGTTATGAGATTGGTATTGAAACATTTTAAAATAGACGATAATGTAAAAAATCGTTAAATTTCATAAAACCAAATCACATGACGGGTCAAGTGATGTACGCTAATAGTAGTCACGTGCTGTAGTATCACGCAAGTTTGTTCAATATATGAGGAGTAATGGGCCATTTTAGGGCAAACTCTCGTTGTCATGCTAGTCGCTAGGTAACAGTAAATATATCACAACTGATACCACAATCTGACACACAAGTCGTACCTTGCCTGAAAGAGCAGGTCTTAATCTACAAAAAGCATAAAAAATTGTTAAACCTTTTCTGTACTTTAGGTTGAACAAACTCATAAAATAAAGTTTTTTTCAGCCTCCAGCTCCTGGACTATAAGAATAGGTTGGAAGATTTGACTTGAGCTACTGAGTCTTTGAGAGACATCAAATTCATACAAGGTATTGCAAAATACAGTTATCCACCCTAGCTGCTACAAAGTTTACAAAATAATAATGGAACAGGACCAAAATAAATCAGTGAACAAGTAAACTAAAGGGGAATAAAGGAGAGGAACTCTTTATCTGTTTCCACGGACAAGCCCTGGTTCAGGCTACAAATAAAAACAACTAAGGTGATACTAACAAAGAAAACAAGACTGGAAGACTATTGGACAGGTGAGACATTTAGCCATCTGACTGCAGTACATCAGTGTATTTGACTGCTACTTGACAATAAAAGTAACAAGGAAAACTCCTTCAGTCAACAAACCAATGCAAGGTGCATATGCACGTCGATTTCCTTAATTTTCACTGCACTAATAGAATATGAACTGCTGAATCACCTAGGGTCACATTATTTGGGACTGGAGGTGTTCTTGTACCAGTCTTTTTTCAGATGGGAAATCTTCAGGAAATCATCAATAATGTCAATCTGTGGTAGAAACTGAGCACTTCTTGTTTTGCTAAAATGATGGTCTGAATGTTATCATAAAATTTAACTGGGTTGTTTGACTCGATTTTAATGGGAGTAAAAGTACTCAGGTTTGCTATTAAACCTGCTTTGAACATGGTGGGATTTTCGTGGATGTGAGCCCAAGAATACTGTTGGTCATGAAAGGAATTTATAATTATGAAGTTGGTGAAATCAAAGTTTTACCGTAATGTTATTACCAGTATTCATTAGATTATTTATGAAAAACTAGATATATTGATATTGAAAATTGAAACAGCACTTACGTGAAGGATCATGAGCCATTCTTGCAATGGTGGAGTGCTTGGGAAATACACCAAGAAACGGAAAAATCTGATGGTTCCCCATATGCGCAACAAAATAAACACTATAGGAATGAACATCAACTTGCGATCAGCCTTCTTCACTGCCTCAATAGACCTCAAGGTTAAAAAATGACTCCCTGGAGCAAATCCTGTCTTCATCTGTAAGAAAAGCAAAAGCTCAAGTTGAGGAAAGGGGTACAAGGACACTTCATGATGCCTTTAAAAAATCTACATGCATCTCATTACTAGAATCCTTGACATACATGTATCCAAGCATGTCATTAAAGTCTGAAGCAGGAGGGAATGTGGGTATAACAACTGTTGGGAAGGCACACCAGGCCTTCCCCCCTACGGTCATTTTTTGACAAACCTGAACCCTGGAGCTCGTTGTCAACTTTGAATTACATAAGTCTATGAATGGCTAACAGCTAGCAAGTTAATGTTGAACGTTAAGAAGTCGAATTTTATTATCTTTCATCCTCATCAGAAGAAAATTGACTATCAAGTTAACCTTCAAATATTTGATAATGATTCCAAAACTTTTTTGCCTTTAAAACAAAAGTCGTACATGTATCTCAAATATTTAGGTGTACTTAAATTGATTAAAATCTCAGCTGGAAATACATGTATCATATTAGACACATTACTTCAAAGATAAACAAAACTATTGGCATTATTGCCAGACTAACTCTAAGATATTATGTACTTACAAGCGTACTGCTAACAATTCATCGATCTTTGATATTCCCCTATCTATCATATCGGCATTCTGGTGTGGGGCCAAGCTGCACAATCTTACATCAAATTTTGGTCTTACAAAAGCGTGCCATTTGCCTCATGTATTTTGCACCTTATAGGTCACATGCCATTGCCTCCAATACTATTCCAGTAAATATGCTTTATTTTAAATCTATTGCAATACTCATGCATGATGTTTTCAATAAGTTAAGCCCACGTAATATTTCTAACCTTTTTGATTTCTCAAATGAGATGCATAATTACAATACAAGATTTTCCTTAGCAGGCAATTATTATATAAAATACTCAAGATCTAACCAACTATTAAAAACTTTTTCAAGATTAGGGGCCAAAATATGGAACGGCATCCCACAAGAATTATGCAAATTACCAAAATGCGTATTTAAGAAAACTATACATAATCGACTTTTACAAGTTTTAATGAAAGAGGATGATTATGTTGCCATACTGTACCTTCACTAATCATCAGATTTCAAAATAATTGCTAAAAGTAGATTTATCTAACCGCAGTTTCTATTCTATTTTATTTATTTGTTTATTATAGGTCTATAATACGGAGTATTCAATGTGCATACATATTTATTTTATCTCTACTTATGTAATACTCACACTTAGATTTACTCTGTAAACAGTCCTACTCGCTACCTGCCTAGATTAACTTTAGCTATTTGCGGGCTAGCATTGTCTTGTATTAATTTGCCATTAACTTAAGGACGTTCGCGCCCAAAACGTTCCCACGTACAGATTTTTTTTAAACTTGCCACGCGGAAAGGTAATGATCTACTTTTGCCAAAAAGGCAAAAAAAATGGGGGGTCACCGTGCTCGTTTTCGAGATCATGAGGTGCATTTTTAGAAGATGGCGTTACTTTAAGACGATCCTAGATTACAACTGTCAGCAATAAAAAAGCTACATGAGTGAAATTTAGATCAGGTAAACGTACTCAGTTCAACATAATTAATATAACTAAATTAACCTTTGCAACTGATATCTTTTTCTGAGGTGAAATAGACCTTGAAAAATGATACATATTAGTCTAAGAAAGAAAACTTCGGTCGCACGAGAGCATAAAAGGCCAAATATTTGTAACTTCTCACGTACAGAGTTTTTTTGTTTTTTGTTAAAATGGACAAAATCAAGAAAGGAAGTGATCTATGGAAAGAAAAATGGGGGTCACCGAGCATTCAAGAGAGTAAAATCGCTGCGAAGTTCTCAAAGTGATTGTCTATTCGCACTGTCACGCCATTGCGTGACACTTCCGAGAAGACCTGGGTCCACAGCTATTCGATGATGCCACATACTTTCATGTTCCATTCTTGTGGAAATTTTTGCGCCTTTAGCATCGTGTTTACCTGCGTGGTCTACGATGCATGACGTGTGCGTGACATGTGCAAAAAGATGCGCAGCAGCAATGGGCGCGAACGTCCTTAATAATGAACTTGAATGTGACACAAAAAAAGTGCACTCACTACTCAGCCTTTTCTCTGCTGGAGAGCGACTGTGATCTTTGCTGAACACGCAACATTAAGACATTTCAATTGGTCTTTTATGGATCACAAATCTTTTCACATTGCATTATAGGGTGACTCGTTTTTCTGAGTAGAACTGAACACATCATATGAAATTGTGACATTTTGACAGTAAGATATGTTTTGTATTGACAGAAGATAGATCAAGAAAAAGACAAAACTGTCTTTTTAAATCAATCTTTGTATTAAAAAAAACAATAGACCGTTGAGATCTTGAAAGTCACTTCCACAGCTGGTCAGTTTCCCCGGTGCCTGAGAATTAGGGTTCTGTTGGTGCAAAACTCCAAAATAGTTGTTGTATTGTTATGGGGGCCAACGTTTCTGTGCGAAGTTATAAGAGCTCAGAATTTACTTTTGGTCACATTTTTTAAGCTTTAATAGTAACAAAAAAATGAAAGTGTTCCCGGGGAATATACTTCTGTATATACACCAGTAGAGCACCATGGGTAAGATTTGTTGGGTAATCTATCGATGCGAGAAATTTTGGTTATGACGTCACATATGTCTGCCCGTACAGACTGTAAGGGTGGAGGTACACTGTAGGACAGACTCTGGAAACAGGAGTGTTTGGGCAATTTTCCTTGGTGGGGAATTGTGTGGCAGCATTGGATTGGCAACCCACATTTTTCTGATGGGAAATCACCTTTAGTGACGAGCAACCGGATAAAGAGCAGGAAAGAGCATGAGAGAAGAGGCGACGGAATTTGAGAAATTTAAGCAAAGAATCCTCAAGAGAAGCCGAGGAAGGAGAAGAAGAGAAAATTTCAATGAAAATCAACATAAAGTTGAGAGAAATAGACCCAGAGACGAAACACTTATTTACAACGGTTAGCTTTCAGGTAATGTTTTACTTTTTTTAAATATATGCCTCGCTGTCTCACATATTTTGTAAAACTAGTTAAAAAGCCGAAAAAGACCTGAAAATGTTTGCAATTCCGTGTTGCCAGAGATTCTGACATATTTCAGCAATCACATTTATAGGCTTTTTGTGTGAAATGGATATAGAGTTGTAAGCTACTTTGTTTGACTGTGAAATTGCAGTTGAGTAAGCAAACTTACTAAGCTTAAGGTTGACTTTTTAATTAGTAAAGAGTTTTACTATTGTGCTGAACTGAAGAGAGAGGGAGTAAAGATTGTCAGTCAAATGGAAGATGTTTGAAAGAGATTACTATGCATGTAATTTCAGTTTTAGTTGTTGATTAAAATCATTGGTTACTGTTTGCAAAGCTTGTTTGTTTACTGCTATCAGCTCAGAGTTGTTTGATCTGTTTGATCACTGTAAACTGTACACACTAATGATGATGAATTTTGTACTTTATGCAGAAGCATAACTATTTCCATAAACACTATACACTTTTTCTTTTTGTAAGAACCCCTTTTATGAGAACATTGAGGCTGAGATTAACCCAAATTATAAGAACATATTAAGAACATTCCTCAGGCTGAGACTGAGTCGATTGAGAATGTTTTTATTTTGGTCTTTGTATTTTAAATGAAAGCAAGAAAGGAAGGTAAAGTAATGTAAATTAACCCAAATACTTAAGGGCATACATGTAGTATAACAAAATGATGGTTTTCTTATTGCATGACACATATCTCAGTTAATGAGCAGTTCTCATTTATAATCGTTACAAAATATTAAACTTCAACACCATCAAAGCAATCACTTTGATAGGTTTCCTAGTCACATCCATAAGATTTCAGTTGTTAAAAAAACTATACCACGTAAAATTAAGAACATCTTTAAGAACGTTGTCAGCCTCACAATGCAAACTTTAGTGTATAATTTGCTTTCTGGGGTTAGAGACATGAGCTCTGCTATTAGGCTCGGCTAAAACTATGTATTATATTATGTACATGGTTGTAGCGTATAAGCTTGTTGGTAGAATTTCGAAGAAGAAGAAGAAAACTCTATTAAACTAGGGATTCCTATTTATACCTTGGTGCAGTCTCCCGTACGGCTGTGCCAGCACAAGTGAAAACCCTTGGAGAATGATCAAGAACTACATGTAGCACCAACATGAAGAGAATCTTGTCCACATTGAGACCTTAGAGGATATCATTCCCAGTTTTGGTTGAGAATTAAGACCTGTCTTCAGTTGTTCAGCAGGTGACTGTATACTAATAGTAATATCCCATTGAGTTATCCACTAAATAGTGATTTATCTGAGTGGATTATTAAGTGATATCCACCTATTCAACAACTGAAGCCAGAATGTTCAGTGAAAGCCACCCTTACTTGAATAATGCAATTAAACATGTTGGTTGCTCTTGAAATAAACTCCAAATCAAAGACCCAAAGACCCAATGAAATATGCTTCAAAATGTGTCTGAGGAAAAAAGATTTAGGTATCTTTAAAAATAAGTTTATGTTCAGGTAACAATGAAGCAAATGGTTGAAATTCTTTCATTTTAGCAAGCCAATGCAAGAAAATGAAATACAGGGCCGGGAAGGGATGGCAGTGGTGAGAGCACTTGCCTTCCACCATAGTTGCCCAGGTTTGATTCATAGACTTGAGGCGCGTTCGATTGACCCTATTCCGGAATAAGAATACATGGAGTGATGATTAAAATGGTATGTTTGGTGCAGTTTCGAAGCAGCAAGGATAATAAAACTATGCTTAAAATACCATTTTAGCAGGTACTTGACAATATTTAATGTGAATCTCCGTAAAAACGAAGGATTTCTAACTTATATTCCACGTATTCCTATTCCGGAATACAGTCGATCAGACGCACCCTTGGTGTACTTACATACATACATACTTCATTGACCGCTCCCTATAGGGGCTTTTCAGGGCCAATGAAACACAACAAAATGACGGAACAGAACAACAACAACAATAGCTGTAAAGAATCCCGACTGGCCGGAAGCAAACCAGTGGGCTATTTACAAGTGCAGCTGGCAGGTTGAATCAGGGACTACCAGTATCAAATTCAATCAGTGGTCAGAGTTAGTCTTGAACCCGCGATCTCCGGATCTCAAGGAAAGCGCCCTAACCACTGGGCCACACTTCCTCCACATGTGAGTTGAGATGTTCTTCTTTGGATACTCTCCTTAAAACCAAACCTATGATTTGATTTGATTTCTGTACAGTATCCCCAATTAGCACTACTGTACACACAGCTGACACTAAAATAAAGTTTATTCTTATTATACAACTTACCTCACGTCGAATTTGGCACTTCACCAGGAAATAAAACACAGATATTGCAATATATGATAAAATTTCCCAACCCTTTCCAGCAATGCACATCCACAAAACGTCCCACCACCTGTCACGATTACGATCGATTTTAATCCAACACCATCCTGAAGACACAAGATCTTCTGAATTGCCTACTGCTTTTTCTCCGTAAGCAGTGGCTGCCATTAATACGGGAATCCCCCATCCGGTGAGTTGAAAAAACAACATGAGTCTACGCTCCCCTTGTATTGTTATTTGCCTGCAAATAGTCATGTAGATGTAAACAGACAAGTACACTGTCCAGAAAAAGGAAGACAAGACCGCGGCTATGTTCAGTATTGCTTGGATTTCACAAACAGTATTATGATTTACGGATAAGTACAGTCCTACAGCATTTGATACCGCCACAAATAGATC
>BLFO01000223.1:172192-177192 GCA_014634245.1 Montipora cactus
AAAAACGTCACAGTAGTGTTAGGCCTCACTCGAACTTGGAATCATTAACCACAAAATGCTACTGAAGGACAACAGCTAATGATTATCTAAACTAGGCTTGGGCCGAGCCGAATTTGTCCTTGTGAATAACATCTCACATACCCACGGCCTGCTCCCGTTCTGGCCTTGTAGCTCAGTCGGTAGAGCGGCGGTGATCTAATCCGAAGGTCGTGGGTTCAAATCCCACCCTGGTCAGAGTTTTTCTCTGTCCTTGTGTGGGCCCAATTCCAATACTAGGGTTGATCTCTGATGGAATAATTGGGCATAAAAAACGTCACAGTAGTGTTAGGCCTCACTCGAACTTGGAATCATTCTTATTTACTTTTGCACTGCGTTGATACCGAATTCAAAACACACGGTCGTGAACATGTTTATATAACCACTGTTCGATAAAATCAGCTGTTCCATAATCGTATTTTCTTTTTCTGTCGTCCAATTTTTCCCCTTCTTTTAGGCGACCGGCAACTTTTATTGACCTCAATAAGTTGGTGGAATTGCCCGCTAATACACACTAGACCACACTAGACACGCTGTTTTGGTGTGATAAAAATTAGTTGCCGTTTTCGACCCACTTTAGTCTATTAGATTCGAGCAAAAGTGAAACTATAATTACCTTTGTAAGACAGACTTGTTTTGGCTGGCTTAGGTACAAGAACATCGTTCGTGACTAAAACAGAGTTGTCGATTACTAAAAACGCAGTGTGTGAGATAAGTTGTCGACAACAAAACCCTAAATTTTTAGTTGTCGACTACTTCGCAGTTTCCCTTTTTCAGAATTAAGGGCCTCCACAGACTAGATATTTAGTAGTCGAGAACTATTTGTTATCGACAACCAAACTTATCGATGACCAAAAAACATAGTCTGCGGGACAGATTATCGATAATTAATACAAAAATTTTACTTTGTCGAAGATTAGCAGTTTCCCTTCAGAAAAAGGGAAATTTAGCGTTTTGTTTGAAGTTGACCGCTGACCTGAGACTGTTTGTTGATTGGATCGCAGGCTCAAGCCAGGTCAGACACTCACACTCACACCTGAACGAGGCTTAATTTTTTGCGATGTTTCTGTGGCTCGACGCGGCTACACAGCTATGCTACGTCAACAAAAGCTCTTGACAGTCGATGCTTTTCGTGTTCAGGTACGGTTTGGAAATATATTTTTCTCGCATTTCTCGCTGGTGTCCATCCAGGTTTACCATAATATAGCTGTGGTTAGGACACACTGGTGTCTACGTAGTTATTCAAGTCAAGCATTGGAGGGATAAAAACTTAAAGCTGAGTGTTAACGGTACACCAGTAATAGCTTAAAGTTGGTGTAAGAAGTTACTCCACAAATTCTTTTCTTGGACACTAAACCGTTTGTTATTTCTACGGATGAGTTATTTCAAGTGGATGCATAATTTCCTTTGTTCAGGAATGAAATCCGATTTTTATTGTTAACGGGAATTAAATAACAATCATCTGTACTCTTTTTGGACAGAAATAATCGATCTGTTGCTGGTTTGTTTGGCTTTAAAATGCGAGCGAACAAGATGTCTTTTTACTCCGCTTGCCCATAGTTAATGCGTGGGGATGGTTATGAAACTGGACAACTTCCTTTGTTTCATGTTTTTGCCCGTATTTTTGGCCTTGACCCTGCACAAAAAACACCTTTTTTCGAGAAGATAACCAATCAAATCCCTCGATTAAATTATGCGAAACTAATTTGCGAACCCGTGCGAAGCGAAAACAAAAGATTGTGCAGGGTCACGGTCCATTCAACATCGATGCAACAACATTGTTCTCGCTTTTGAAAGTTCTAAGGTTTCATAACCAGTCCCTCGATTGACTATGGCTTGCCTAACTGTTTGTCGATGTGCCTCGACAGTGACAAGGAAATTTTGCAATTATGTTCTAAACATGTAATCGCAATGAGTTCTCGTAAAAGTATAAGGAGAAATATCACCAGCTTGTGTTACAGAAGTTTGTTTAGAATACTTACAGGTAATTTGTTGGAGATCTTGTTTGAAGCTTGTCCTTTCTAGCCGATTCTGGTTCTCCGTCGTATAAGTGTCTTTTTTTCGCGTGCATTTCCAGGCCGCGGTTGTTCGTACATGTTCACTATGTCGAATGAAGAAGAAGAACCTTTGGCTCCAACCGATCAAGAGACGCGTTTCTCTAGCTTGGAAGCCAAACTGGATGCCTTATCACCAAGTTTTGAAGCTCTGGCTCCCATGTTTGACGCCCGGTCGAGCGCTAGACCAACTGGGTCACAGAATTCAGACCTCGAAGAAGATTTACGGCTGGCGGAAAGCGATGAGTACGACCCAGCAGAGAGTATTTACTTAAGTAATGAAACCCGTGATTGGTAAGGTTCGATCTCAGGGCAGAAGAAGATCAGTGATCTACCTAGACGATATGGCCGTGCTCAGTCCACTAGGCGAAAAAACGGATTTACAGCAAATTTGCACAGTAAAAATTTAATGAGTGTGTGAAAGATGAAACAACAACAATGATATTAAATGTAAGGAGAAATATAGACTCGGAAAAATATCCGACTCTCAGGTAGGATTTGAACCCACGACCTGATCCTGCCCCAGTCAGGGCAGCTGCATCCGTTGAGGAAGTCTCTTCGCCTAGCCGCGTGGAATTTATCACGAGTCGATTGGAAGATGAAGGAATCAAGGGCAGCCACATACATCTTGGAGTCGTGGAGAGCCGGCACGGAGAAGCAGAACTCGGCGGCGTGGTCGTGCTTTACTGGCTGGTGTAAGCAAAGGACGAGAGATCCTGTACAAGCGACTGTAGGGACGGTGTGTGACTTTTTGTCTGACCAGTTTGGCGAAGGCAAATCGTACAGCACAGTGAACTCTTACCAGCCAGCTCTGTCGGGCATGTTGGTTCCGGTAAACAGACGACCTATCAGAGCACACCCACTGATAGTTCGGCTGCTGAAGGGCATGTTTAACGTGCGGCCCCCATTTCCGAGGTATAATCGCACTTGTGTTGAAGTTATTGGAGAACTGGCATCCCTTAGAAACACTGGAGATGAAGCAAGTAACGTTCAAAACTGTGGCTCTTGTTGGTCTGGTCTCAGCTCAGAGAAGTCAGGCTCTGGCAGCGCTGACATTAAAGAATATGTCAGTGTCGGAGGATGGAACGAGATTCTGTGTGTGAAGGAAAGGTTACGTTTATACAAACGTTGGCCGTGTAGCACTTATATTTCAAACAGAGTTAACTGAAGAGAGTGTAGTGTAACATGAAGTGCTAGATTTCTATCCCATATGAACTGTGTGTGAAGACTGCTAAAACATCTCGACCAGGAAAGAGCTCAACACCAATCATGGTACCAAAGAACACGTCGAACGGTAGGCTACTCTCCAGACGTATATCAGTCGAACAGAGTCAGTAAGGAATTCCATTGGTAGATATTCAATCTTCATCTCGCTGTGTTCACCATTCAAGGCGGTTGGAAGTTCCTCGCTGTCAAGATGGCTCAAATCTGTTCTCAGTTTGGCGGAAATTGATTCGTCCGTTTACACAGGTCACAGCTTTCGAAGCGCTTCTACGTCGAAAGCAAGCTGCTTTGGGGTTCCCCTGGACACAATATTGAGTACCGAAGATTGGAAGAATTCTGATACTTTCTTTAAGTATTATAAGAAGGACGTAACTCCTTGTAATTTATTTGCCAGTGCAGTTTTGGATAACCCATAGTTCGATGTGTCGAATTATTGAATAAACACGTGTTCAATGAGCTGTCACGTTGTGTTTTTTTGGTGCTCAAGTCTCGCTGCTTTGAACAGCGCATAATGAATCCTGCAGTGCGTAACATTATACGACGGAGAATAAAAAATTAGACAAAGGTAGCTTACCTGCAGGATAATTATGATTATCCAAGTATAATGCGTAGCACCAAGGATTCAGCTCCCACCCTTATGCGTTTGGGATGCCAACTCTTACCATGAGACTTATTAGTTCATTAGGTCCTAATTTAACCTACATGTACATGTAGTGCTCCCAATAGTCAGTTTCTAAATGCATGGATTAAATGAAATGATTTACTTTGAGCCAAGTGGGACTTGCAAAAGAGTAATGGTTTAGTTCAGGGGACTCAATTTATCATGGTAATTTGAGCCAAGTAGGTCATTTTAGAGCAACCGGCTCGCCTTGACTTGTCCCCAGTCTTTCATAAAATACAAAATAGTAGGATGAAGCTCCTTTATTCCCATCATCCCCTCCCTCTTGCAATTTTTTGATTGGAGCAACTTATCCATTGAGGTACTAAATCGCAAGTGATCCCAATGGGTCGTTTTATTCAACTGGTTCATTTGAGCCAAACAGGAGTCAATGATTTTTACAATAACTGCAGAGATTCTTGCACGCTCATTGGCCAATTTTCATTGTCAATAAGAGGACAGACACATGGATCACCATTGGGCGTGCATTTTGAAAACTGCGCCAAACTGTTTACAGTTTTAGCGCTGTTCGTTCTCGAGAATAAGCGACAAATTGCATCCAAACGAGACTACTTTAAAGACAATCATCAAAATCGTTTTTAAGATGACTTTTAATAGCCCTTTTCTCGGCTAGTTTTTCTCATTTGCATTACAATGCAATCTAACGTGGGTGTGAGGCAATTTCGGGTCAAAACTACAAAATAGCCCGAAATTGCGGCGGCGAATTGGCAGTGTCTGTTTCCTACAAAACAAACCACTTCACAGCTTTCTGATGTTCTGATAAGTAGCTTTAGTCATATTTGCAAGTGATACTTTGAAGAAATCAACAAAACTTATGTTACCTTTGGAAAAAACAGCAAAGAAAATTACCGAGAAACCAACACCCACAACTGCAAAGCACGTAAAAATATGGGGATCTTTTACCGCTTTGATTTGGGCGTGCGGGCATTGCGATACGAACCCGATGTCGAGGCATGACAGATTCACGACCACATCAGATCAAGGGTGTTGTGCCTGTCGGCAAGCCA